>JACXSJ010000941.1:0-26048 GCA_014851325.1 Pentalonia nigronervosa | reverse complement strand
CAGCTTTTTACTACTTTTACGTTAAAAATAAATTCCTAACAATTCAGAGAGAATTTTCCCAATACGTCTGTGACCTGTGCATTAAATATCACATCATTTTACAACAAATAAACGAATAATAGGAAAGAATTAACTGTAAGCTATGGTTTCATCCCCGTGAGATCTCATCGCTCAGTTTTGTTTAACTAGATTTTCCCACCATTATTTAGCCACTTGGGATTTCGATCCAACAATTAGTTGACCGATTTTCTCGTTATTTATAATAGATCCTACCTAATGATTAAACTTCAATTTATACGGATAAAAAAAAATTGTACCTAAATTAAAAGTAAAAATGTATACCTAGATAAAATCTCGATGAAAAATAATATAATGTTGTATATCGAAGCGTAAATTGAAATGTTTATCTTCCACTCCTTATTAATACTACTATTACTATGCTTGTACTACTACTATTACAGTATTTCATTTTTTTTTTTGTTTCTACAAAAATTACTTTCTTTTGTCGTATTTAATACCAAACCGTCTTCGGGATTTGTTAAACAATTTATGGGCTTACATTTAAAGTAGGTGGGCTAAAACGTAATAATAATAACAATAATAGAAAATCCAAAAAAAGATACGGAAAGAAAACAGAATAAATAATAATATCATTGTTATTGTTTATGTGGAAAACTTCAGTCAGCTATTGCTTTTTTTATTATTAATTACAAGGAAATTAATATTTTCATATAATATTAAAACCTTTCCTTGATCATTACTCTGTATAACGATGGTACCATTGCTAGAGATGAATTTAAATTGCATTTATTTTAATTTTTAACATACAAAGTAAAATATTATGATGAATAATAATTTTAATAGGATATTTTAAGGTACATATTATATTCGGAAAAAAGTTCTTAGTATAATGACATTTTATCGCTTAGAATTTCCAATAGAACAATAATTTTATTTATGTTTATTTCAATTAACAAACATCTTATTTTGTATCATTATCAAAAAGAAGAATCTATTATATAATTTTACTAGATGATGTGTTTTTATTTATTTTTTTTTTAACCAACATTGTACTATTTTTTCTCCGTTTTTATTATATACAATTTATTAGAAGTTTTAATTTCAAAGAAATGCACACATTTAACTCCGATTAAATTATATTATATATTATGTAATCCAATATATTCAATGTATTTTAAAATGATCTCGTATAAACATTATTTATTGATTTAGTTTCACCTAAAGTCAAATTTTGAATCGATGCATTAAAATATATAAACAAATATACACCTGTAAACAGGCGAGTAAAACGAGAAAAAATTTGAATATCAGTTTTTTCCTATCAGATTTTAGATGCTGAGCGGAGGGAAGAATGTATTGATTTTACAATGTTGTGTTGTTTTTTTTATTATTTTTATGTCTGTCATCACTTTTAAGAGCTGTAAAAGTGTTCCAATTTTCTTCATCGGCATCTTTTTCGATAAGAGGGTGAATCTAGTTGGTACATTAGGGGGTTAAAAGTAAAAAGTTTCCCATAGTTTTCAAACGCGTCAAGAAAAACAACAAAATAATTAAGGGAAAAACAGGAATTTTTACACAAAGCCAATTTTTGACAAAATTTATTTTTTTTAATGTAACAAAAGAAATAATGACCGTAAATACATAAACTTTTCACCGAATGTTTATATAAGCATTTTCTATACACCATATAATTTTCAAAATATTTTAAAATTTTTTGAGCTATTTATAAACATAATACATTTTTGGATTTTTTTTTATTTTTTTTTTTTATAATTACCAATAAAAAATTTTCAATCGGTCAAAAAACTTGAAAATATAATACAATGTTCTTCATAACTTGTTAATGAAAATTAAAAAAAAGTTGAGCATAAATCTCTAATAGTTTTTCATAAGCATCTGAATTTAAAATTTCAATAAAATTCATAAAAATCACGAAATTTTGCAATTTTTTGTTTGATTAGAAAATTTATAAAAAATTTTCTATTCAAATCTAAGATTTGAAAACTCAACACAAGAATCTCTATAAGTTTTTCTACGTTTTAAAAAAAAAAATTACCGAAAAGTCAAAGTAATTTTTTATGAGCGTTTGAAATTAAACATTAGATATGCACCTATTTTCTCCGGGAACGTTTTTCTTATTTTTATGTAATAAAGAATAATTGAAGACGTTTGAAATTTTCATAAAATGTTAAGATTATCATTTTCTATATATAAAAAAAAAAATTTAAAATATTTTGCTAATTTTTGAACTATTATACGCCTAAGAAATTGTCGGTTTTTTTAAATTTTTATTCTTTAAATATCGATTTAAGAAATGCCATTGGGTCAAATTTCTTGAAATTTTAATATAAGATTCCTCAAACATTTTTAAAATAGCTGCTCAAAATTAATAAAATACATAGGCATACTTTTTTTATAAGCATTTAAAATTCAAATTTTGACCGAGTTCATCAAAATATCGAATGTTCGCAAATTATTTTTCAGTTAAAAATATATAAAATGATCAGTTTACCATTACCTAAGGATTGAAAATTTAAAACATGATTTTTCGTAGGCTGTTTATAGTGTCACCAAAAAATTAAAAAAATAATTTTTATAGACATTTTAAGTTCAAATTTGGACGAAATAAGATGTTTAAATGAAGAATGACAAATGTTAGTTATTTTGTTGTAATTTAAAAACATTTTTGGTGGGTGCTTGAAACTTTTAAAGCATATTATAATTTTTTGTACATTTAATGACAATTTCAAATGCAATGTTTTCTGCAAAAATTAATTCAGCCTACTGTATTATTAATAGTAAAATTAATTATTTTAATAGCAATAATATCTTAAAATACATTTAGTTATGTAGGCTGACAAACAGGCTTCACTCAGAATCGTTTTTCGTATACAATGATTTATAACATTGAGTACAAATTTAACACATCCATGAAAGTGACCCACTCGATACCTACTATATAGCAGAGAGGTACCTACTTGCCGACCTTTTTTTTTATTAATGTGAATATTTACTTACTTGACAATGAATTATTTTTGCTTTTTTATAAAATTGTTACCTGAATCGTCTCACTTTAAACTGTATATAAATAATGTTAAAAGTGTGTTCAATGAATAATAAATCAATCTAGTTTATTAAATCTTAATAATTTAAAGATCATTAAATGGTTTCACTCAAGATAATTAAACACTTTGATGGACGAAAACTGTGACAAAATTTATTGGAAGTCGATAATATTATTCATTTTATTTTAAAATCATTTAAAACTCCTCAAATAATTATTATGAAGTTTTTGTTTATTTTATAGCTTACTCATACTCGCATTAATTTATTTATACAATTATGATCGAGTGTAACATTCAACAAAATTTCCAAAATATATCGGAAATGATTCTGTATATGTTAAGAACATTGAAACACTCAAACATGTTGAGTAAATATTATAATACAAAAATATTAATTGTCTACTACACGAAATTAAGCCGTTTTTTCTTAACATGGCATAAAATAAAACAATCTGGATTATTTTTCACAAAATGAACATCCAGACCATTATAACACGAAACTATTATTCCATAATTATATCAATCCCATATTGAAACTATCAGAGTTTTCAACAAACATGCTCACCCTCAATTTTTTAGTTAAAATGTCTTTTAAATAATTAATTTTTTCTTTGAAATAAATTTATTCAAATTTTGATTTTTGGAACTTTTAAATATATTCATGTATTTTTAAATACTTATTTTTTATTCTATATAAGGAATGCGGTGAACTTATTTTTTTAAAATGAGAATCAACCTTTTTTCTATAAATTGTTAATCATAAGACGTTTTTAGATATGTTGATGTTCTAAATCGAAATTCGAACGAGTTTTTGAGGTACTAAACTTTGTATACATAGGATAATAGGTTTATGATAATAATTGGTTTGGAAGAAATAAGGGCTATGATAATTTGAACATTTTAGTTATTTATATTATCTATCAACGTTTTATAATTTGTAAAAATAGTCCGAGCATAATAAATACAATTTTACATATTATATTTTATATTTTTTTAAGATCATTTTTAAGGACAGTCCTCAATATGAACATTTTAACTGATTCGAATTTTGGTTTAGAAATGTCAACATTTTCAAAAAACTACGAGCTTACTAATTTACAGTAATAAAGATTAGACATAACCTAAAGAAGTTTACATTGTCACATGACACTCCTTAAACTATATAAAAAATTTAAATTATTGAAAATATGGTCCTTAAATATACTTAAAAATTCTGAAAGTAAAAAGTTGAATAAATTCATTATTAAAAAAAAAAATAAGGATGAGCATACTTAATGAATCACGATGTATATTATTATGTTTGATATTTTTATGACAAAATTGTGCTAAACAAATTGTTATTAGGTACTATAAAAATATTATTGAGAATAATGATAAAACAAAATTTGATTAACATAGCCTTAGAGCCAGCATTCTTTTTAGTTTCACTATTTATTTCATTACAAAATAACTATAAACTTTCTCAGTAGTTCATTGGTAGTTCGATAGGGTGGGGTCTTCAGATGCTCGTTCGTTAATTGTCCACATTACGTATATTTTAACATGTACCTCCGTGTCCAATATTGTAGCATGAAAATCAAATATCCCAATGATAACATTTTTAAAATTTAAAAGAAATGTACTAATAGTTATTGTGTATAATGCCGTGATATAGTCAGTGCAATACTAATTTTATTCATCGTTGTAATCATCAAGAATTGTTATTCAGTTATACTGTCATGGCATCGTGTTTTTCAAGGAAACAACATTTCCGACTGGTTACTTATTTTCAAATACCTACACATTTTTTATTTTAATGAAACGTTTGTATTTTAGATTCTGAAAGAAACGAAAATTCTATTGGCTTTACGATGTCGTTTTTTTTGTAAGTGTGTGTGTTATTTCTTATTATTTAATTTTAACGAGCTTCGCTTAGTATAATTTTTTGAATTCAATGATAATAATATTATATCATTAACATTCGTTATTTTTATTTACTTCTTTATTTTTCATAATATTGTAGTAAATCTTCAACAGTAATAATATTTCATTTCATCGAGCTGTGCTCCTTACCAAAAATTTTATTCGAATAGCGTATATTATAATCATCCAGTTGTGTAAACAAATCATTATGTCCGTTAAATGCTGTATAATAATAATGACAATAATAATAATAATAATTATTATTATTATAGAATACATTGCACAAAATAACGATTATTATGAACTATCGTGATGCTTTATTGTACTATACAAGTAGCCATATAATTATTAATTTTCTGAGAAAAACACCGATGTGAGTGTGCTATGGACAGCTGGACAGGTCTAATATCAATCGACATGACGCTTAAGATTATTATTGTATAATAATAATAATTTTTATACAAAGTGAATTGCCAACCATGCTCATCCCATATTTTGCCTATAATAATTGATTTATTAAAATTTTGATTTTTGGAATTATAAATCATTTTTAAAGACCAATAGACCATATTATTTTAACATTTTTGAGATTATTTGTACTATACTTGAGGAGTGTTTTGTGGTGATACCAACTTCTTATTTTTCAAATGAAAACCAACCTTTTTTCACTATAAATTATTAAGGTCATAATTTTTTTGTAAATGTTGACATTTCTAAATCAAAATTTGAATGAGTAGTTTCTGAGTTAAAATGTATATACTAAGAACTGTCTTTAAAAATGGTCTTCAAGAAATATTAATTATAATATTATGTAAAATTGAATATAAAACGTTGACAGATTAATATTATTAACTAAAACGTTCAAACCATTATATCTCCTATATCTTCTAAACCAATTATCATAAACCTATATTATCCTAAGTATACAAAATTAAATACCTCAAAAACTACTCGTCCGAATTTTTATTTTGATGCGTCGATAATATTAAAATACTCAGAAAAATTATCTGCTGAATAATGTACAGTAGAAAAGGAAAGGTTCTCATTTGAATAACAGAAGTTTTTATCTCCACGAGATACTTCATAAGTAGTAAAAAACATCTAATAACCTTGAAAATATGGTCTTTAAGTATATTTAAAAATTTCAAAAATCAGATTTTGAGTATATGCATTATCGAAGAAAAAGGGGGAATGAGTATGATTGGTGAATCACTATGTATATCAATGGTTATATTATTATGCAAACACTTCTTTTTCACTAAATAGATTTATGTAGATAATATATGTGGACGTTTGATTATCATACCAAACGATTGTTGTACATTTTTATTTATAAGTAATTGTAATTTGTAACACTCGTCGATCTATATTAATTATAACACAAAGTCGTATGTAATTGATATTTTTCCGTACAAAAGCATATTTAAATAAATGTATGTACGATTAATAATTTCGATATTATGTTAAAAAGTTAGTACAAGTTCTACGTAAGTAATTTATTTAGATTGTCTATTAAACAGAAAATTGTTTATTTTTTGAGTCAGTACAATATACTGTTCTGAAAGTTTCATAAAAACGATCAATATTGATTGTAATTCTAAATGTGCACATAAATATTCATTTAAAAAGATCAATTGTACACTGTGAAACCATAAAATATAACATTTGAGGGTTTCCTTATGTATCATAACATAAGTGGTTTTTTTTCTTATTTGACTTAACATAAATTTGCTTTGCTAAAAGAGTATTTTTATTTTCGTTTTATTCATTTCAATTTTTAATTAAACATGTAGTTTAAGATATTACATTTTAAAATGTTAGTTTTATTCAATAATATAATTTTACTATAAATTTCAAAAGCCCGAAAGCCTACAGGAATATAGATATCATTTTTTAAAATTATAATTTATAATGATAAACAATTGTATAAACATTAATATACAATCATTTTCTGATTCATTCGTACTACCCCTAAGACTC
Source organism: Pentalonia nigronervosa (assembly GCA_014851325.1). Classification (NCBI taxonomy): domain Eukaryota; kingdom Metazoa; phylum Arthropoda; class Insecta; order Hemiptera; family Aphididae; genus Pentalonia; species Pentalonia nigronervosa. The sequence continues at coordinate 19,080 of JACXSJ010000941.1, read as the reverse complement.
TAGAATTAAACGTGTAAAATATTTGTGCTAATTTTTTAGAGATTTACAGAAAATATAAGTAAAAATTAAATATAATTAAAGAAATAAAAGTTTTATAAAAAATAAAAGTCAAGTAAATTTGTATTAAGAACAAAAGCATCGAACACTAAACGTAAGACTCCTTATTCAGATTAATATTATTAAGCATATTATGCGTAAAATAATATGGTTATTTACAAATCGTTTATGATCTCGAAAAATACTTTAGGATTCAACAACTAATAATTAAATTGTAATATATTTATCATTCAAGTTAAAATAAAAAAAAAATTACGGGGAAAAGTATAATATAGTGGAGTGTCCACACTTTATCGTTTGCAGTCGGGCACTGGTATTAAGCTTTTCCGGTCATTTGTTCTTGCATGAGTGGCGAGCATTTAAGCAACACGTCGTGCTATGTTCTTAAACTCATAACTGTCTTCCACGATTCAAATTATGATGGGCAAGATAAAAATTAATTCATTGTTAAACAATTTAGAAGGACTAAACCCACTTGGGTTTCTTAATTTTCCAACTGAAATATGTATATTTTCATGTCAATAATTTTAAAAAGGGTTTTGAAGTGTTATGCAAGTCCTATGTCGTAAATCCCTTTTAATTGCGCTTACGGGCTGTCTTATAAATTAAATTGAAAAATGCTTCACAAATATCGTCCATACACATATTATTATGCAGCTATTCGACAGTGTTTTTTTTTTTTTTTTTTAATAAAAATATTTCAAAACTGTTTGTACACATAAATCCTAAGTAAACCTTTGTTTTCAGTCATCAATGTTTCCGTAGGGTCTGATAAATAAATTATACCATACATAGTAGCCTAGTTCGATTCATGGAAAATGAACTACAATTTTAACAAAAAGATACAGTAGGTACTACTTACGTATGCTCTGGGGAGAAGTGTGATAAACGGATGGGACTAGTGTTGATTGGAAAGAATGTCATGCTCCCACAGAGAATAGTTTATTCCTGACATTTTTCTAATATTCTAGTATTATTATTTATTCAAATTATAATTTACTTAAACCCATTTGAAAAAGTCGTTAATTCATGTATGTATCCTGCACACAAAATTGAAAAAAAAATTGGTATTTTGAAAATACATTCTTAAAACAATAATATAATATTATTAATCATAAATAATAGCTATACAATGTAGTTACCTAATAATTTAGATTTTGTAAAAGCGTGTACGTGTAAAATAAAATAAATTGTGAACTATTTTAATTCAAATATGGAATAAAATCAATATAAGAATACAAATAGGTAGGTAATTAACTTTCGTAACACAAAAATAAAGTGTTTGTAAATATTACAAATATTGGAGGGTGTTCAGTATCTCATAATATTCAGTAAAAATATTAAATGATATATTAGTTAATAACACGCATAAGTATAAATGTCATACTTGGTTAGCAGTAATTTGTGTCCTTGAAGCAATGCATATTGCATAGTAACCTATTAACATAGCTGAAAAAAGAATGTAGCCTAAAAAACCAAATAAATATATTTTCTCGAATGATAAAAGTTTATTTGGTTTCTATCTTTATTACCTATACAACTATTGGAACTCGGGAAGAGGTTTCAACGATTTTTACCATACAAATACAGTAAACTCCACTCATCAAAAAATTCATAAAATAAAGTTTTGACTATTCTCAAAAACTGATTCCTGTGTAGTTTTGTTCGTATTTTTTAGAAAAATAGTGTAGATACATGCTTTTTTTCATTAAGTATAAATTCAGCATAAACACTTAATCTAAATGCTATATACAATATTACTGTTGAATTATTTATTGATTTGAAGACAATTTTTTTAATAAAAAAATACTATCATGGAATTTCGGCTTAAATATCAAAAACAAAAAATTATAATCAATTAAAAAGCAATACACTTAGTGCATACAAACATTTTTCTTTTTAATGATTAATTTTAATTTTTAGCTTATGAAAACATTTCAAGCTGTAAATTAAATTATAGAAGAAAAAGAATTTCCCTTGTATGAAGTAAAAACGACAAATTTAATGAGATTATTAAACCAAGACGTAATGAAGTTGTACAATCTGAAAAGAGGCAACTAACATTGTCTATCTTCTTCATTAAGAATATGTCAAAATTACCATTATTTTTAAACAAAATCTCAAAACTTTGTAAAATAAATTAAATACCTACCTATAGTTATTATTATATTAAATTTGCTATATCTACCTACATAATATAATTATGTACTTATAATTGACTATATAATCTACTATTTGGATAGTATTCAATTTTGTTTCTTTCAAACTAAAAACTATTTATAATGAATAATTTTATGTAAGCTTAAAATATTTTAAATATTATTCAAAATAATATGTTAAATACAATTAAAGTTAACTTTTTTTAGTTTTATAGTAATTTAACTTTTAATTAAAATATTCAATATTATTTGTGACGCAAATATGGGTAAAACTGTAATCAACAAACCTAATCTAGTTCATAAATTGTCCCTTTTAAGTTATAATTATTATAAATCACCACCCTGCAGTACTAATATTAAAGGAGGAGGTTTGGAGGACGGATTACCCTTTCTTTTTCAAATCTTTTTCCTGTGTTTTAATTCACTATTTCCATCTAAACTAACCTTAAATAACTGCTCACTTAACATTTCTAATTTAAAATAAAAATGTAGTCAATAAATAGTTCAAATACATTCCATCACTTATGTATAAGGTTAATTTAATTAATTAATTTTACAAATACAATTTTTAATATAAGTTTTGTAAAAAACTATCATGATTTTATGAGGTAAAATATATGAAATTATTTAAAATTGAATTAATTCGTGAAAAATTTTATCAATTTAAAAAAAATGTTATTTGAATCTATTAAACCAGTTAACTTTTTTTTTTTTATAGTTATTAGAAAATACTTGATATTTTACTAGTATTTATTGAATTTATATTCTTATACGCCAATATACGTATATTAATTGTTAAGTACATATTTTTCATAACACATATATAATATAACATTTATAATATAAAGTTAATAAAAAAAAAAAATATTGTTTTACACGCAACTAATTATCTATAATATTTACAATGTAATCAATCAATAGTTTGTTCTAAATAAAATTGCTCAGAAAAATAAACGTCAAAAATCAATTTAAATGGAGATATTTTTCTAGGTCAAAAATAGCGATTGGCTGCTATATAATATCGTATGACGTATAATTTATATATTATATGGCCGATGATATTACCGCCATACCATAGATCTCGTAAGTCCCTTTTTAGGATTTGCATAAATAACACGCAACACTCTTGTATAATTAAAATTGTACTCAGTGTAAATCCATTTTTAGAATTGCACACTTGCCCAAAAAGTATTTTCCAGCGAAGTTATAAAGGCTTTTGTCAACCACATAGAATGAAAGAGATTTAAAGCAATGCCATTAAAGTCTGATGACATGGCTACAATAAAGGACACGATGTGGTCGCAGACAATTTCGTAAGCTCCTACACGTCGAACATTAATGTAGTTTTAAAATATTCAAATTGTAAAATAATGGATAGAGATTTATACATTAGACTCTAATGATTAGAGGTAGGTACATAAATAAATAATATGACTTGTCATCAACAATTATAAGATAATGTACATAAAGGTGGTAGAGAAAATGTTTTTAAAATAATCTGATAATGTTTATTAGTAAGACATATTTTAACCCATAATTCAACAATTTTGATTAATCAATTTTAATGCTTTTAGTAATAATTAACTATGTCTCATTTTTAATAACAAATAACAAAATAATTCTTCAATTCACATTATTTTTATTTATTTCATATTATATGCTGGATGTATTACCCAACGTTGTTCAGGAATAAATGAATCCGAGATGGGTAATACACCAGCAGTGTATAATAAGTATCTTATTTTTCTTACGTAAACCAATATTGCAAACAGAAATAAACGAAAAAAAAACACAACATATGTGCGGTTATGGTTTTAATTTTTCTAATAGCGAGTAAGTCATCCTAAAATAGGGAGTTTTTGCACAACGGCGGTTGAAAATAACATATAAGCTCGTTCACGTTATTTACCAAAATATTAAATCTATGTGCATATACTCCGAAAAACGGTACAGTCATTTGATTATCCTCAGTCGGTTATTTTTCATATAATTAAACGTTAAATACATTATCTTAGTCAATTTATCGTAAACTGTTATAAAATTTAATTGATAAGAAATTTAATTCATCACCGATAATACAAAAAACTGAAGTTAATTTTATTAAGATAACCATATAATTTAACAGAACGTTATATTTTTTACCATAACGTTTAACTGACGTTATGCGAATCATAATATTATAAAATTGACACGGACAAAAAAAACCTCGGTAAAGCTTACACTTCTAAATTTTTAAGGCTGATCATAGTATAAAATTGAATATACTTTTAATACCTAGTACAGTAGAACCTCGATTATCCGAACTAATTGGGACCGCATCCAGTTTGAATATGTGAAAGTTTGAATATTGGAAATCGTTTTAATAAATACATTGTAGTACGTATACGTACATTTGCACATCTTGATATATATTTAATTCATATTATTATAAACACAAAAAACATACAAGTTTTATTATTATATGTATTTAAATTACATTATTTAGAATTTATTTTTATTAATTATTTAGAACATTTATTAATTACATAGAAACTATTGTACATATGTATAATTGACATATATTTATGGTATTTTTTGGCACAATTATCAATTTTCATTTGATAAAAAGCTGTGACGTTCGGATAACAAAACGTTCGAAAACGCTAATTGCAATTCGGATAATAGAGGGTTCGTACAACAGAGATTTGGATAATCGAGATTCTACTGTATTGTTGACTGAAAAAGTAAAAGTGAGACAAGTGTTAATACCCAGAGTTGAAAAAAAGATTTTTAATTGATTTTTTTTGCTGTCAGAGTGATGGACAGTTAAGTACTTATTAGATGGTGAAAATCACAGTAAGCCCCACCAGTTGGGCAAGGGGCAATACGTGCTATTGTTGAGTCCCGATTTAAACAAGTGGTTCGGTAAGAGGTTGTACCCAGTGTGTAATCTCGTTTTTTTATTATGACAACGCAACTAGTTTTTCGTGATTGAAACCATGGCCGGGTAGAAATGATTTTAGATATTTCTTTGTGCCCAGAAGTGCATAGGAAGGTTATCCCATTTCAGCTTCCACAGTTTCTGGATAAATTTACGATGTAGGTGTAAGGACACCAATCGAGGGCACCTAGTATCAAGTCGGTGTAAAGGCACAGCTGGGGATCCGAGTGAGAGTGGATGACGACGGAGCCAGCTAGATAGTCAGCGTGCTCATTGCCATTGATAAAATGTGTTCCTGGAAGTCCATAACAGCTGTTAATCATGGTTTCTGTTCTAAAACTTTTAAGGTTAGGTTAGATAACCTAACCTAACCTTAACTGGTTACCTAACCAGGCATCCCAAATAATATGTGTGCCCAATTTGGTACCGATCTGGCAAAATTGTGGATTTACATAATATCCGTCATTTAGATTTAATCCTACTTGTAATATCTATTAGTCGACTAGCTATCTATTATAATCGATCTATCAATCGTTTCTATTTTTTTATTTTTTTATTTAAAGGTTTACCGGCTTCAAGTGCTAAGGTTATTAACAACATTTTATTTTTGTATTAAATACAAATTTGTTAATATTTACAATAAATCGTTAAATTGTGTTTACATTATAATTTGTTTAAGCCAGAGTTTGTGTGTAAGATGGAATTTTAAATCTGTTTTACATTAGTTGAAAATAAATTCTCAATTGTTTTTCGTCAAAATCGATCGAGTATTTTTTTTTTAGTTTATAAACCTCAACTGTATACGTTTTACCTCTAATATACAATAGCTATTACTCAATTTTACATCTATATAAATGAGCTTTATCAGCCTAAATTATAAAATCTAATACAGTACAAGAAATTATATCCAATTATAATAACTATTTTATAACTGATCTGTAACCCATTATAATATAAACAAAAAAATATTCATTTTTTGTGAGCCCGGACAAAATTCATGTGTGACCTACACATGTATAAAAAACCTATAGGGGTTAAAAAAAGAAGCTTAAAATTATCTCAAAAAATCTGTTAGTATAACTTTGATTGAAAACAGTTAAATAGTTTTTCAGCTTATAGAGAACGAAAAAATAAATACTCATTTTTAAATATTAAATTTTAACTATCAAAACATCAATATTGAACATTTTATTTGTTTTCAATAATATAAATTAGAATGTAATCATTATTCTAAGCAAAACGATGAACTGTGTGTACAAATTTCAAATTAATTATTTTAAATCATTATTTTATAACTAAAATTTCATTTTTAGTACCTAGACATAATAGCACTTATACAGTTATACATAAAGAAGCAATACTAAAAAAAAAAAATCAAAGTTGTAATCGCAAAGGCAAAAATACGATACTGTTAAAATGTCTAATAAGAAATATATTTTTAATTAACTTTACTACTATAACTTATAAATTATTGGTTATTAGTTATTACCTACATATTATTCAAATTATATGATATCATGATACAATAAACTGAACAAATATACTATACAACTTAAATTTAATTTTAAATAAAATACATTTTTAAAACACTTAGTTCTTTGAATATAGAACAAATAAAAGGACACCGTGGAATAATTTATTTCTGTTCTCAAATACAAAAAGGTGGTCAAGTGGATATCGCTCTACTGTACATTATATGTGGGTCATTGTAGTGGATGTGTTAAATTTGAATTCAATAATATAAAATCATTGTATACGAAATACGATTCTGAGCAAAGTCAGCCTAAATTAATAAAATTAATATATTTTATAATATAATTTATTTTACTTTTAGTAAAACAATAGATTTAATTAATTTTTTCCAAAAATATTTCATTTAATTTACTTAAAAAGTTCCAAGTACCCACGAATAATATTTTTAAATTACAACAAAATAACTAAAATCATTATTCTCTGTTTAAATATCTAATTTCGTTCAAATTCTAACTTAAAATATCTATTAAAATAAACTGTGTTTATATGATTTTTAGATTTTTTTGGTTACAGTATAAAATACTTATGAAAAACCTTGTTTTAAATGTTCAATCCTTAGCAATACAAATTGAACATTACATCCATTTTTAACTACAAAATAATTTACAATAGTTCGTGGTTTTATCCAAATTTAAACCTCAAATGCCTAAAAAAACTGTAACTATGTATCTTCAATATTTTTGAATTGCTATTAAAAGCATTTATGAAAAACCTTGTATTAAATTTTCAGGAACAAAATGAAAAATTTTTTATGCCTATCAATAACTCAAAAAGAATCAAAATATTTTGAAAATTGTATGAAGTATAGAAAATAGTTAATATAAGTATTTAGTAAAAATGTCAAGTGTCTACAGTTATTTGTTTTTGAATTACAACAAAATAAGAAAATCGTTCTTTATGAAATCATTAGTTTATAGATAAATATTCAATATCAAAAAATTTTAAATTTTCAAACACTCGTAAAAATTAATGTGACTTAATGATTAACTATTTTTTTTTCATAAAGGTCAACAAACTTATGAGGAATTTTAAGTTAAATTTTTAAATCTAAGATAAAAAATAAATAAATTTTGTCAGAAATAAAGACATGCTAAGTCGAAAACTACAAGTTACAAAAATGTTTGTGGTAGTTTTAAATTTTAATAAAACATTAAGTATCTACTTACTCTTATATTTAAAATTGAAAACAAGCATTTTAATTTTCGTGAAAACATATCAATACAACATAAAATATTAAATATTTTTTAAAGTCTAGAAAATCATCCACAAATATTTTTAATTATTAAATAAATTAAATTATATTAACTTTTTCAGCTCTATCATATTATTTTTTTTATATATAAGCTTTTATTTGTAAACTAAAATATTAATAGAGTAGAGTAATAGCCACATAATTTTTATTAATTGTTGAAATGACCTAAATTTCAAACAAATACCGATAACATATTATAACATAACATTAAATTTATCAAAAAGTCATATCCATTTCTCTGCTCTCAACAGAAACATCACTTAAAATTAAACATTAAATAATAGGTAAGTATCGTGTTCTTATATTAATACCATTTTAGTTATATATGGCCATTGAAGTAGAAAAAAAAATATGAACGAAAACGGCCTATTGTTTAAAGCGGTAAAGGTGACGTTCGTGTTTATAGTCACAGGACATTGGGTTACTAGTACGGTTGTGGTGGAAAGGGGAGGGAGAGATTGGCAAAAACAAGAGTCGCGTAGATGTGAAGTCATTAAAAACAACGGCTATTATGCATTTCACCGGTCGCGTGCCAGTAAGTATAGTGTTCGTACACCCTATTCACTATTGCACCTACACATCCAATGGCCAACAGGGTGGAAATTTAAGGCAGACTTTCCTTCTAAACAATGAAAAGAAAAAGAAAATAAAAAAAGTTGAAGGAAATCGTTTCTCGTGCACGGCGAGGGGTAATTTGGCTAACCCCAGTAATTTATTGGAGGTATTTCACCTGATATTAAGCCGAACCGACACCTTACACCTATATTCAAACCGACCATAGGCGTGGTTTAATGCTGATGATAAATCGTCCGTGCATTCGAAATTAAAGGAATACTCGAGACTTTATGATATTTTCGAACGGATTATTACTGGGGAAATAATTACATAGATTGAAAGTTAATGGGCTATGCATTTATATATGTATCATGATCATTTTTCTTAAGACTTGAATTACCTACACGAAATTGAATTGAGTAATTTATGCTTTTATTATTATAATTATTCGTATTCGTTTTTTATGTTTATAGTAGGTATATAAATGTATAATATTATACTTCAATAATAACCAACATTTATATCTACTGCATTTACCTAACCATACTAAATGCGTATTTATTTTAATATAGCAATAAATTCCTTGGAGAAATACGAGTACCTGAAAGCGATTGAGCATATATAATATACATCATACAAAACTAATATTTTAATTTATTTTGAATAGGTATCTTCCAAGTGTTAATATCGCCTATCGATGTCTTTAAAAAGTCTTCCAAGATAGGTAGGTACTCAAAATACATTAAAACGTCTTATTATTATATTATTGAATTTGCATATCTGTTTGCTCTGATTAATTACGATTAATTCAGATTACATTGACAACCTACTACCTAGTCACAGAAAAAGCCAATTATTTAAATTCATAAACTTCAAAAATACTGAATTTGGGGCCATCAGCCTAATTAATTTTCAAATTATTCTAGAAAATCAAAATTTTTTTCAATGAATTATCAACAATGATACCCAATATTTACAGGCACGACATTAAAGCCTGTAGATTAACTACCTATGATGTGACCTATAGATTAACTAATAGACAATAAACTCAGGAGATACCAAAAAAAGTAATCCAATCGAAGCACTTGTATTGACCATAAAATAAAAAAATTATAAGTAAACTATTTGTGAATTAATCATATATTTATGTTATTGAAAGGTTCAAATTTTAGTTTGTAGGGAGGTTTTTAAATTGGGGAAAAAAGAAAAACAAATATAGAATTAGGATGGTTTAGGAACGAAAATTTAAACTAACTAGTCGTTCGAAGATGTTGAAGCAAAAAAATTTAACTATTGTTCGACATAAGAAAACTGATTTTATATAGGCATGGACTATATAAACAATTTTTATACTTTAAATACAAAATTTGATTGAGTAGGTATTTTAAAAATACATTTCAATATATTTTATTCGTATTAAGGGAAATATTGTTGCTCAACTACTCAAGTAACATTTTAGCTTGGTGTTGATACTATTAAAATTATTGTGAAACTATATAAAGAACACATATATACAAATCTACAATCTACAGAAATATAATCTATAGGTAGCATTATTAGAATATTTATTATACATAATCAATTGTTAACAAAAACATATAATATTATTTACTAAATTAAAAAACATTATTCCCTTTTAAAAATATTAACTCTTTCAAATATTTTATAATTTATTAGTTTAACCAAATTTCATTGAATCATTCCAAAAAAATAAAATATTATTTTCAATATTACTAATGAATAAATGTTAAATAGAAAATTTATAAACTTTTTAATAGTATTTTTATGTTTTCATTATAGGCATGCGCAGACCTGAATTTTAAGGGGTTTCAACAATATTTTTTTGTCTTTTTTTTTAATTTGTGCCTTCTTTTAATATGTTGAATAACCGTACCATAATAAATTATAACATATAGACGTACAATGCACATTTTTTTATTATATTAACGAATAATTCAACAAAACAAAAATTACAAATTTATAGTTATAATGATATACCTACGATTTTTACTTAAATTATTAAGCTCATCAATAACTGAATCTAAATATCAACATATGAACTTATTTACTTTTTATGACTATTAATTAGTTAGTTATTTTCTCTTTTTATAATACTTAGATATATAATATTATTGTTTAATTACCCAATGGGCCGTGTTGCCGAGAGTCTTTTAAAATAAAATAAAATATATATACATATAATTATTTACTATTCTATTTATTTTTTTTAACAATAAAATATTATCAGAAAAGAATCCTAATATACTATTATTAATATTATTAATATTAATAAACTTCATTAAAATTAAATCAATATTTAATAAAAAAGATTGGGTAGGTTTACAGTAGATTAGTGGAAAAATTAACTAACGGTTACTTTTTATGGTAATTATTTCAATTAAAATATAATTTGTGTGACTCAAAACAATCAGTATAACAATTAAATATTTCAATAGAATAAAAAAAATCTACAATTAATGGGATGAAAGTCGAGAGTAAAAAATTTTAATTAAATAAATGTTCAACTCGGATTTTCGGCATATTATTTTTTATCGTTAGTGAATTTTAGTGTTTTATGAAAGTCTACTAATTTTAGTAGTAGTTACTATTTGTTCTAGGTAGAATATAATAACTATCAAAAGATCCTACATTTTTTTAAGCTCAGTGACTTATTGAATTTTTCATTCTCTTTTGAGATCCAATTTTAAGTGGTATGGTTTCAATTTTAAAAAAATATAGCAATGCTAGTACAGTATTGGTGATTATGGTAAAATAGTAATAATTATAGTTTCTTTTTTATAGCAATCAATAGATACATAAATTATCCTAATCATAAATACTATAACTCCAAGGCCCAAATAGTATATACCGATGGTTGCTTATCGTATCACGGAATTTAGTATAATATCACATAATATTAAACATTAGGTAATAGTCATAAGTCCCAACTCCCAACAAATATTTTCTAAGTCTATTTCAAAAACAGCTTTTATTTTTATTAATGAGTTTTAGACCTTGGTCAACTTTTAGCCATTATAATATGATAATAGTTTTTTACACGCAAATTTAAAAAATATGGCACGTTATTTTTTTTTTTTTTTTTTAATAAATAATATCACGGAACATGATTTTTTTTTATCACATAATATTTTAACAACAATTACATTTTATTTGTTAAAATCAGATAAAATATACAACTACCCTGATTCTAGGACTAACATTTTTAGGGTCCCCATCAAAAAAATGTCAGGAAGTTCTCAGGCACACCTGTGTAGGAATCTCTCGTTGCATTTATGATTTTGGTGCCTTTGGAGGTGGTGCCGCTCGTCTTTTATAGGTTGCGTAGTCGATCAGAAGTTGATTAAGAATAAATATTGTCGAACAGTATAATGTAAATATATTAAAATGTCATAAATTTGTGGATAGAGTGTAAAACTCTACCCGAAAAATTAGTTATAAGTATAAAAATTAACTTAGAGCGGCGTTAGTCCGTCTAAGCACAGCCCAACGACCTAACTAAATCCAACAACAGTATATAAAATGATGGTACAGTAATTTCAACTAATTCTAAATGTATGGTGTACTAAAACTTGTATTTATACAGAATATCGCCCTGGGCTGATTTTAAGGAGGGCACCGGTGGGAAATTTCCCGTGGTTGGCACATTTTAGGGGCCGGAAAATTTTTCTCAGATAAAATGAACGAACAATTCAATTTTTCTCTGCAAAAAGAATATTTAATTTTCAAATCTTAGATATAAAAATACAATTTTTATACATTTCTCACAAAATAATTTGCAAATTTTTTTATTTTTGCCCAATTATTTTTAAAATTTTAACTTCAGGTAAAAAACTATTGTGAATTAACGCTCGTATTTTTTTTAATTCCATTAATAACAAATTATAAGGGACCTTGTATTAAATATTTAAATTTAAAAAAAGATTAGCCACCACTGTACTATGGTTTTAAAAAAAAAATTATTGAAAATGGGCGCAACATTTTTAAATACAGACCTGGTCTCACCTATAGCTACATATAGCACCTATAATGATTCGGTGGTGGATCAAAAGCATTGACTTTAGGTGTTGTTGTTGTCCAACGTCCTCTGGTTATACATTTGGAATTTAGGTACTAATAAGATAATAAATTCTATCTGAGGACGGGTTGATTTTGGCCACTTCGAAATGTCAAAACTAGTCGTTACATTGTGCATTGTGGTTTCTAGGAATCTACAGACAACCTGGCTAGTCGTTAGTATTATGCAAATAGTTACAAGTGTATAACAGTAACAATTTTCTCCGCATGAGCAAAACTCTCCGCATGCACACTGCACCTATTTTACAGATTTTTCAATACTACTATTTTTAAAATTTAAATACATAATACGATTTTTTTTTAATTTACCAAAACTATACTTTCATTACCTAGCCATCCGCATCATTGATATTGTCTAGTTAAATTGTAAAACAATAATAAATCATCGAATTAAAAAAACAATTCTGAACCAAACTCGCTTATAACAACGCTTGATATGTCTTCAACGTTCCTTTCTATATTTCCTTACGCTTATAGAAATATTCGAAAGATCAACTAAACTTAAATTTCAATCGATTTAAAGATGTACTTGAAATCTTTTGGGTATGTCTTCTACTCAAAAAGTGTACTGGATATGAGATCAATTTAAATTTAAACAACGTCGCGGAAAGTACCAATATTTGATTCGCTCGAATTGAAATACTTATCGAATCCTAAAAAAAAATGTGTATTACACTTTAAATTCAAAATATTATTTTTAAATCTATAGAAAAATAAATACACGATACTGAATGAATTTAAATTAATGTATAATAAATAAAAAAGTAATTATATATAAATTATAAATACTGTCCATCTAAAGTATTAGCATACGTTGAATAATTATATTATTTGTTTAAATAAGCTTTAAGTATCATTTAATAAGTATCTTATTAATTTTATTATTTCATTTTACAGAAAATGAGATGGAAAGAATGAAAATACTGTGATTTATTTTAAGCCTAATTTGAAGATGGGTGAATGTAAATCAACTACAAAAACTACATCTGTTATGATGGCATTACTGTTTTTAATCATAGATCCTTGGGGTAAGTAAAAATAAATATTAACTAATGACTATTGTCATTAAAATTAATTTAATTTAAGTATATTATTATGACTTTTGAGATTTTTACTTTTTACGTGTGTCTATTAACTAAAAATATAATATATTTTATATTTATGGATTATCTCTGATATTATGTTTAATAAAATATTATTGACTTTAAAGAATTTTCAAGTTTAAATCAACAAAATGCTTCTTATTTTAACGGAAAATAAATTGTTAGTTTAATTCATATTTTCTGATATATTCGCATAAGGTTTTGGAAAACCATATAGTATTCCATGCACGATTCAATGTACGAATGTTGAATTTAAAATAGTCAATCAGAAAATTATCAATTACTTACCCTCATACAAAAGAAAATAAAAATTTACAAAATTAATATTAATAGAGAACTAAAACTATAGAATTTTCCAAACATCCAATAAGTACCAACATTATATTATAACTAAAAATATTTAATATCAACAAATAAATTTACAATTTATAAAATTGTATTTAATTTATCTATAAATAAACAAAACATTTGATAAAATAATTTAAGATTTTTTTTCAATAATTATTAATTATACTTGAATACTTGCTTCATAATTCTTTTATATGCAGCATTTACATTTAAAATTAATTATTATAGATAAATATAAATAATTATTATTTATTATAAATCAAATCCAAATTAAAATAGGTATACATTTTAATATTTTTATCGAACCAAATCCTTAACATTGATTCTACTATGTAAACAATTTATCAAATTATTTTTAATCGTTTGACTAAGGCTTTGATATCTGTGAACTAAATTATAATTAAATAAAACAATAACTTTAATCAATAGAATAATATATTATAAAAAGGTAAGAAGTACATTGCATCATCATGTTGTCCAGGCCACCGTTTTTAGCAAGTCATACAAAAGCGCGTGTGTCGTGTAAAATTTTGAAGTAACTTATCCGATTTGAAAACAAATCTAAACCAAACTCAGTTTACAACAATAATTATGTTATTTTAAAACTTTAAGGAGAAATTCTATGTATGACTTGTGGATTACATTGGTATTATGTAGCGTAGGGTGATATTTCAGGTATCACTTTAATTTTTCGTTTACTTTTTTAACGTAAATATATTGTTATGATATATACTAATATAATAATAAAGTTCTAGTACAGGAAAGTTGAAATTTGACATCTTCAAAGTGCTTTTATATGACCACAAAATATCTATATTACTCTTTTCATTCATGATTTAAAATTTCAAATATTATAATCAAATTTTGATATTTTCCACTTAAAACATTTTTTGGTAATATAAATTACTTAACTAAATCAAATATTATAACTACTAAATACCATATTTATTTTAAGATAAATTCATTTTTTGTTTTATTAATTTTATTTAATTGACAATAAATTATCCAATATAACTTTAAAAACAAAAAAAAAAAATTTGCTGTGTTTTTAAGTTTTATATTTGGAAATAAAAGTTAAGAGTTTTTATTATCTACTTTAGTTTTATATTTTTTAATGAAACTATTTACCAAATCTTACTGTTATAGGTATTGATTTTATAACAATGAGTGTTTTTGTGTCTCATCACTTTTTAGAGCAGTAAAAATGCTTCAATCTTAAACTTTGTGGATGATTTCTTGTAACAAACTGTAACTAGTTGGTACTTTGAGGAGTCTAAACTAGAAATATTAGATCTTTTTCAATTGTAAAAATACCAGTTTATATTAAAAATATTAGCATTTTCTGGACATTATAATATGTTTAAAATATTTTTAGGTTATTTATAGATATTTGAAATTATATTGGTAATTATTTTTTCAAACTTAAAAAACTTGAAAATTTAATACTGGTACCTCATAATTTGTATTTATAGCAAATTAAAAATATTGAAAATAGATTGGTACAATTTTTTTTTAGACAATTAAAATTTAAATTTTGACATAATTGACAATTAAAATTAAATATTTTTCCTCTAACGATATGTCTATAGTAGCAGTATATAGTCTACATTTAGAAGCTTCAATTTTAGCATATTATCTTTTCGAATATTTTTGGTAGTTTTATAAATTGTAAGGTACATTTTAACTTTAATGTACGTTAGTACATTTCATATCCAATTAAATATGAATAACTAAATGATAATACCTGCCATTCACATCTCACTGTTGAAGAACTTTGATGCCCACGCCGTAGATATGATTGGAAGACTCGAAAATATTGGCGTCTACTCTTCTTTGGTAAAAATGAACTAATAAATTGTCGACATTTCGATACATTTCTCTATTCATGCAGGTACAGCGAGTAATGAACGCCATCTCATTAGCTGACACGTCGTAACTATATAATACCCAGGTCATCACAGTCTCCTGTCATGCCCGTTTTCTAATCTAATTCCTTTCCTTTACTCATTTATATTTTATGGTTCTACCCATCGCGTTGGTTTTGTGATTTTTAATACCTACAATCGTTAAATTATGTATACGGTCGATAAGTTTTTTAGTTACTTATAATAAAAAAACATATTATATATGAACTAAAACAAAAAAACCTGATGGATGTTATAATTTATAACAACCATTTTTATTGTTTATACTATAGATAGATATCACACTTAAATAAGTTATAAATCATAAAAATATAGTCTAGGGATTAAAACTTTCAAAACATTATTAAAATTAATTACAATCTATAGATACTTAAACATTGTATATTATAAATATTAAAATTATCTCAGATTACACGTATTTCATAAATCGTAATTAAGCGTTCATTAAAAAATATAAACTATTTTAAATTTGAATCGCATAATCATAGATTATGACTACCAACTGACATATTATCTTGTGATATTAAAAAATGAAAAACCATATAAATATTAAATTATAAATCCTCAGTAAATATTTAAATTATAAACATATAAAAAAAATTAATTTTTTGATACTAACTATAGTACCTAACTCCGGATTACAAAACAAATATTGCATCATTCGAAATAAGTTTTATATTAAGAAAATGAACAAAATATAATCAATTCGAATAGGTAAATAAATATAGATAAAATAATGAATAGAAAATTCATGTTATAACCATATTTTAGTATGGGTAATTCACCCTTAGTCATTAACCTTGAATATTTTCTTTAAAACTTAACCATATTGTTCTTATTTGTATTATATTAGCTCTAAGATTTATTGCTAAACCAATTTTATTTTACCAACAACTAATTAAGTATGTAATAAATTATTTGACATTATCCCATATGCATTTATTGAAAAAACGTATTATAATGTGTCGTTAACAATTTTTTTGAGAATAGTGTTTGAAAAAATATCGTAATGTATCTAAATATAATTATTTTAATGAACACTTGAAAGCAATAAGGCCTACCTGAATTACCCGAAAATATAACTTAAATGTAACTACTACAAACAAAATTATGGTTAAAAATATGTTTAGTATCAATAGACTTGTGAGAAAAAAAATAATTTATCATTATTTAATACATAGTTTGAAGTATCTAATTTTTTAAAATAAATATAGTTAAAATAAAATATAATTTAATTCCTTTAGTAACCTAAAAATGTTAGATAAAGGCACTTAAATGTTTAATAAGAAAATAATTTGAACTTAATTAATATACGTTGTGCACATTGAAATTGTTCTATTATACCGACAAATGTACCTTCAGTACTTATCAAAATATCAACCTATTGTACAAATTCCAGTCTTTAAAAAATAAAGTATGTATATATATTTTTTTTAATTGAATGATTTTAATAATATTTTAATTTCAATAACAATTGTATCACTAAAACTTTATATAAGTGTATATTGCACTATAGGACATAGGTAACACTACTATGGGTTATTATTATTATTATCCAAATACAAATGATAAAAATGCACAATCTATAATGATGATAAATTGTCACGATACGATTATAAAAATTGTCTTCTTAATTATTTATAACTGTTTGTAATTTAGACATTGGTGAAGCAGTTCAAATGTTGGGCGTCAAGGTGCCTGCGTATATATTTATAGGGGACTCTGTACAGTTATTTTGTGATTATGATATGCAAATGGACAAATTGTACTCAGTTACCTGGTATAAGGACAATGAAGAGTTTTATCGGTACGTTCCAACATCTAACCATCTCAAACACAGTTTCAGTATGGACGGTATCACAGTTGATGTAAGTGTTTCATATTTTACGGTCATTCAAAGTTTGAAATTACAAAAATTGTAAATGTTACATTCAAATGGCATACATTTTTACTTAGATAGTAATAGCATGTGAACTTAATATAATTATCATAATCAATTTTAGATGGCATACAATTTGAATGACTCTATGTGTATGTATACTTGGATAGCCAGGCAATGCTTCCACCCTTCGATATCTATACCTACCTTTGAGATTGTATACATTCAGTGGTGGTCAAACATGGTGGGAGGGTGGTGAGGAAGATAAATTCCCTCGTGACCTTTTTTCAATATTCATAATACCTAACTTATATAATATTTATAAATATATATATAAACGAGAGTGTCCTGAGTGACTGATTCATAATTAACGGAGAGCCGAACCTATTAGAGATATCGATTTTACATTTTAATGATAGATTAATATTATAATTTCACCGTACTCTAAGAAAAAATTTTCCAAAATTCGTTTTTCAATGATCAAATGGTGTATGTTAAAAATAGGACACCCCCTCCCACCCATGTCAAAACTATTTGACCACCACTATATACATCCTACATCCACTGTTATTGAATGTTCATAGTTAGTAAGAATGAATAACTTTTATTTAAAAACGTCATTTAACCTATTGGTCAATTTAATTAGACACTCGTGAATGGATAACACATAATGATTTTTACGTTTTACTTCCAAAAGTTAATTAATATTATCATAGTAACAAAGGATTAAAATCAAATTGCAATATATCATAACTAACAATCAAACACACTATTAGTATTAATATTTACTTGTAAGTCAAATATTAGTTAACTAATATGTTAAAAAATGTTATACTTAAAATAAAAACGCAAATCCGTAAAATGTTTAATTGAGAATACAACAATTGGCAATTTCATTCACAATTTCTACTTCCTTGCACTCATTTTAAATCAACTCTAAAGGTAGAAATGAAAAGATTCCTTTCAATATTCAAAAAAATATAAAGGGAAAAATTACATTATTAAAAATTAATCACAAAATCGGCATTTCTATTGCTTTCTCAAGCTTTTTTATTTATGTAACAGTGGTAACACTGTTTGTCTGTTATTCGTTATCTTCTATTATAATATCGTTTTCATTTACGTTAAAAAAACATTATTCTATTATATTATTACAGTAGTGTTTAATTACTTTTCATATTAAATATTTATATTATATTATTTTAATTATTATATTAGTGAATTATATTATATTAAACAGTCTTATACTAATAA
>JACXSJ010000940.1:101042-139774 GCA_014851325.1 Pentalonia nigronervosa | reverse complement strand
ATGTAAATAACATCAAATAAAGTGACAAGTAAAAAGTAAAAACAATATAAGGTTGTTATAAAAAAGGAAAGAAAAAAAAAAGTATATAAAATGAATGATATATAATTTGGATAACATTATACGTAGATAATATTACCACATTAAATTACAAAGCCAGCTTCCAATAAAAAATTAATTATTTTTTTTATAACCGTTTCAATTCGGGTGTTAAGTATAGAAGGGAGAGTAAGAGGAATGTTTAGAGACTTAATATAGTTAATCAGGGATGTATGCTTAGAATATAATGAAGGACAATCAAATAGTAAGTGAGAGATATCACAGAAGCTTTCGGTTATGTGTAGTGTACAGAGGGGAGAGTCGTTTAGGCCAAGTTTGTATGCATGTTCTGGGAGTAACGAGTGACCCACACGGAGTCGATTAAAACGGATAATGGTAGATCTAGGTAGGTCTAAGTTATAGAACCAAGTCTTTTTATTAGAGATACTAGGAATAATTGATTTATATTTAGATGCAAAGTGAGCAGGTAGGTTATTCAAAATAATCTATAATATTATGTCATACAATAATATTTTCATTAACTGATATCCTAACCTATAGAAGGATATAAATAATTATAGAGTAATTATACTTAGGTAAGAATCTGGTTTTATCTAAATAATTAAATTATTATTAATTGATTCATATTTATTGATTCTGTGGACAGTGATTTTCAAATTTTTTTTTTTTTTTTTAGAGTATTTAACGTATTGTTTAGATGAATAATTATGATGTGTTAATTAAATAATAATAATACACCTAACAATTAATAATAAAGAATGTCCTATAAAGATGTTTTAATTCAATGTACACTATCAAGTCTCGAATTCAATAAAGCAAATTTATTGCACTTGTCCTCATTCATTCATAACATCATTTGATTAATATTGATGATCACAGTCCCACAGTTAATAAGACAAATTTAACGATTTTAAAAGAAATAATTCTTACACTGTTACTGTACGATTTGCGAATATAACACAGAGTACTTACAATACCTATTCTTTAATGCATTATTATATTCATTATGAGCACAGCAAATTCCAGCAAAAACACAGATACTGCTTGGTTATAAGTTGTAAAATTAAAAAAAATATATGTATAATAAGGAATAAAGTGTTTGGATTGTTTAAGACTGGCCTATGTTATCCGTGTAGTAAAGTACAGAACGTGCGCGTTATATTACATATTTTGAGATGTCTGAATATGTAAGTCCCCTGCTGATCTTGTGAAAGCTTTCTATCCCGGAGAACGTGATGTAGAATCTGTTTTTTCTTTATAATATACTGTAAAACGAACGTGGTGTGACCCACTATTTTACTGAAGCGTAGGCGTGGCTTAATATGGACTATATAGCATTGTATAGCGATGTCCAGAGATAAGGTTTTTATTAGACCACCGAGTACCTGGTTGAAATGAATGGTCTTTCTGCTTTGAGCGATTCAAGAATTTTATCAAGATGCACAATCAGTGTGTGAAAAATAAGAAAATTTACAAGAATTGTTATTGCACCATACATTTAGTAATAATTCGCCAAGATATTTTAGTCATATCAAATTTTATAAGAAAGCAAACTTTTGATTTTAATAAGGATAGGGATAGTTAAAAAGTAATTAAAATATAAGTATTAAAAAAAAAAAAAAATAATGAGTTAGAAAATTGTAATACCTACATTTAGATTATAATATGAATATTTATCTCTTATTTATTAAGTGTAAAATAATTTTGAAATTTCGTAATTTTTTAATAATGTTATAACATTAATTTATTCAGTTCCCTAAAATAACATTAAATTTTTTTATAAATTGATAGTATCAATAATTCTAAATGCTTACATGATGAGTTTAATTTATTATTATATTTTGGATTGAAGATATTGGTATCTCTCAAAATCGAGAAAAGTAAGATTATATTAAATATAGCCGATCCCGTCTTCCTACAATCTTTGAACATCATATAAGTGATAAAGTATAAAACCATATTATCGATTATGTCAGTGATCTTGGTGTTCGATTTACCATTTCTCTTAACTTCAACGATCAAGTTAAGTTTATATAAATAAACTATAATTTTTTAACATTGCTAAAAAGGCTTTATTATTCTCTATATCGGAGCATGTTCACATACTCTTTTTAAGATATGCAGTTTTTAGACTAGAGGTTTAATTTGCCTACTTCACGATTACACCATAATTTCAACCTTATTACAGCTTCCACCATTTTCGGACAGCGGAGCATCTCTTACTTATTCCATTCCTAATAGTCTCCTGAATGGCTATATCGATTCATTCAGAATTCTCTTCACTATTTTTTACTTTTCTACTCAATTTGAACTTCCGAGTATAGCCACCGCAGGCCTTTGTTTATTTTATTGCTGCAAGCTACTAATAAATCTCATACTGATTTATGTTAAATGTTATTTTATATGTTCATAGACTATTTTATACTTTATTGTTATTGCTATGTTATTATTACTACTATTTACTAGATATTTTATTATCATTAATTTTGAATTATATTAAATAGTATATTTTCCTAATATACCTATACGAATTGGCTGAGTGCCGTGATAAATAAATATAAAATAAAGGAGATACGCGCGTCATGCTGCAGTTGATTATAAAAGGTCAGTACAATGTTAGACCATAATATTAAAATTAAATTTTGATCGATTGGATTAATCTTTAACATTGTCTACTAATCATTAATTGTTAAGTATTTTAAGCTTAACATAATATGTTTACTTTACGAACACATGATACTCAAATACTCAATATTCTCTGACATTATCAGACTATTGACTGGTGGGTAAAACCGATTTATACTTTTCAACAACGAGTATATTAATGTTGTGACGGGAAATTGACAGAATATACAGAAATTGCCCCATTGGACTTGTTTGATGGACAGGACAATCAATTTTCAGTTCCGCAACCAGTTCAGACGGATGTTGCGTTACAGACAACGACTATTGCCGCTTTTCGAGGCAGTACTAATACAAGACAATGATTTTTATTATCTACCAAAAAACCATAGTAAGGCAGAACAAGGTCTGAAGTAAAAGAAAATATTGTATTTTATAAATGTTCAGAGAACGTTTTGTAAATGGCTACATAAAAAAAAATCGTTTGTTCAGAACATAAATGTTATACATATATGCAAGTTTTTTAAAAAAATCATATATATTATATTTTAATATATTTGAAAAAAAATTGCTGGAATAACTTCAAAGAAACGTTTGTTTCTTTAAAAAAGATAAATTGTTGGCATGTAATTAGAATAATGTGAATAAAATTAAATTATACAGACTTTAAGATACAGTGATAGTTATAATGTTTCAATTATGGTTTAATGAAACGCGATAACTAATTATGCATTAATCAATTTGTCTGATCATCGACATGTTTAAATTATGTACTATTTATCCAAATTATATACAACCATATAAAATACATTTAAAATGTATGGTAAATATATTATATTATATACACCTTAAATCAATATATAATCTTATATCAATTAATTAATATATTCTATCAGTAGAATCTGTTTATAACGATCTTTAAGGGACCTAGAGAATTAGATCGTTATAGCCGAATTTCGTTATATCCAGATGATTATACAAACCAAATTATATATTTATGAATAAATATCATAAATATTATGAATCGCTTTATACGAAATATCATTATATACGGCATCGTAATAAGCAGATTCCACTGTATTTAAAATAATTATAAGATATAAATATTATATAACACTTTTGTCACAGTTTACTTAAATGCAATTATTTTAAGAGTTTTGATAATTTGTCAATTTTTATATTCATAAATATTTAAAAAATACATACCTAAGTTATAAAATGTTATAAAAATATTTTGAGTTAAAATGTCAGTTTATTTTTAATACAATCTGCGGGAATATTAAAAATATGTTCATTATTTAAATTAATTTCGACATTATAAATTATAATAGAAATAATGTAAAATGTAATATTCGATTAACGTTAATCTTAAATAACTTTGTAATAAATTATGCTTAAAAATAATAGTGCATCTTAGTATTACAGTTGAGATATTTAGACATTCAAGTGGAAACTGATGTTTTTGATAGTTTATAGTGTTATTGTGATCAAGAAACGATTTAAAACTGAAATACCAGATGAGGAAAAAATCGAAGAAGAAAATGGCTGCACCAAATAAGTCTAAAATGATTGCAAGGGAAAAACAAAAAAAAAGCTAACGATTGAACGCATTAACTTTCCAAATGGGCACAATCCATACGACACATTTGATATTCGTCCATAAACAAAGTAAATAAATCTGTACAAAGACAATAGAAAATGAAAAACCTGATGTTTCAGTGTTTAATGAACAATGAAGTTCAGATACGAGTAATCATCACGGATGTCAGAGATTTGTTAATATTGACGCATTAAATTCGCATTACAGTTGGTTTTTACACGGAACAGAAAAATGTCCAATAAAAAACGTTTTGTGTTTGTGCCATTTGTCGTATCTGCTATGCAACGGGCGATTAAAATCCCATTTAGACCCGACTTAGAGAGCTTATTGCTTTCCGCCCAAAAACAATCCCCCTTTAAACCCCTTCCCGTGCCAACTCACACACCCCGGGACGTAATGTACACCCCGAATACGTGCTGTACACTCTGTTATGAGATTTTTTTTTTCATTTATGTTACACTTGTCCTAATGCGAAATCGATAATGTCCCTTTTAGAGGCCCACGTGACCAAAAATGTCCACTTTTAAAATATAGTCATATAAACCCGAAGCCCAACGGTTAACCCTACATTACCGCTGCTATTGAACATATGTAATCGAAAATAAACTATAAGCGTTAATAACATATCTATTTAAAAATACAAAAAAAAATGATTAAATACAAGAAGTATAATATTATTCGAAACTATTAATATTATTATTATATATCTACTTATAATTTTGTTTTTTAGATATATGTGTATGAATATTTTTCAGTACCTAGGTACAATATTATGATGATTAATCGTTATATTTTAAGTGGGTTGTATAATAGAAAAATACCTATATGCTTAGTATATTATACACAACTATCGCCGCAAATCGCAATATATTTTTCCCACAATAAGTTATATCAATTTCACCGATTGATCCTGGTGCGTATAGACGTCGCGTGTCATTATTAATTGATCAACAAGGCCGATCGGCACGTTGTGTAAATAGAGTTATCAATCCATATCGGGGGAGTGGACCATCATCGTACCGGTTATCTGTGGACACGTTAAGGACATCACAGTATAACGCGAAAGAAAATAATATTAAAACGACTCTTTGTTAGACTATTATATGAAACGAAACTCTAGAAAAACTTATACGTATAAATACTCGTATATACCTAAATCAAATGTCTATTATAGTCTTATAAAATAACAAAACATTTAAGGACTTAACGAAAAACCACTTCCTAATTAAATTTTATTTTACCGAGCAATATGGGCTTGATAAAATAACTTAGTGTGCGTGCTTTTACCGACATTTCTAAATTGTATGAATTCCAATAGATAAGTAGATAATCTATATTTTCATATCCAGACTATAAAATTCGAAGATAATCGAGATAATCATTTAGAATGCGCACACAATGAGTGTCATAGGTCAATTTCAGGGGAGAATTATATTTGAAAGTATATAACAACACAGCTGTTAATTAAATGGTATTTGTTGGTTCTCGTGCATTGCCACGTTTACAAACGGCTAAATGGTCGATATAATTTGTTAACAGACTATAATTTACTACGAGTATCCAGATTTTTGAATTACAATTATGCGTTTGCCAAAAGCGATTCGATTATTTATACCTTTAATTATTAGAAATAATTTATTACACAACAAAGAAGGTAGAAACAATTTATTTTTTGTATTATATTTTATACTCATACAAACTGTAGTAATACGTACAAATTAAAATATTATCATGGCGTACTAAAATTATAATAATTAATTATCAAGTATTTTAATTTTGTTTATCAATTTAATAATATTATACTGAGTATCATACGAAAAAGACAATTAATAAAATAATAATAATAATAATAATATTTTTAATAAAATATAATCTTAACATGAAAATAATATAGATAATATACAAAACTTTGGTCAAGTAGTTATGTTTTAATATTATAGTATACTTAATTGATGGTAAAACAATATTTTTAATGACATTCAAGTTGATTAATCACCGGAAATTCATACGCTGGATTTATTTGCACGAAGTTTGACAATGGCTGCCGGTGCCGGAGTTGGATTTCTTACAGCAATGAAAAGTTCACAAAGTTTTAGCTATAAAGTAGTTTTGTGTTGAGCTTCAAGTATTAAACTCGTGTCTAAGATCTTTTCACAATACGTCTGTGGCTTAAATCGACACTACTAATATAATTCACAATATATTCAACATGGGTGGTTAGTGAAGGTATATCGTAAATAATTATTATGATACAATTTTGATAAAATTACACCTAAAATTTAGTTTAGTTGGTTATGTAAAGCTAGCATTACATTGGTTCGTCATCGGCCGATTGATGAATGCTTTCCTTTAATGTTTACCGGTTTTTTGTCTGTGGGGGTATTAATCGAATCAGTGGAATATCGACAGATGCAATTCCAATGTTTACAAAAGATGATTTTGAGGAATAAAAAACGAGTGGTACAACAAAAGTTATTTGTTTATTGTATCTACCTCTATACGTGTTATAAGACTTGATTCAATTCTGCCAACCAAAATATGAGTACCTACCTAATTAATAATCTTTAATGTTTCTAAATTGTATAATGCCAAAAACAAAAGAGAAGCAAAAGTATACCCAGGTACACGAAATGTGCTTTAGGTATGTTTACAATTTATCCTCAGTGATAAAAGTGCAACATATAACATCCCGTGTTCAGACAGCCACTATTATATAATATATTTATATAGGTAACAGTATTTTATATCTTTATTTGGCCGAACATTTACTGAAAATTTCGATTAAATTCACATAAATATTGCTATTCGTTGCACTGCTAAACCACAACGTCAGATAGCGTGTTGATACTTTTTTTTTTTCATATTCCATTGTCGAAGCAAGTATTATACACTCTTGGTCACGTTCCTCGCCCAACACGAATGTCAACCGGTACAGTCCCCGCCACCACAGTGTCGCCACCGCCACCGCACCGCCACCGCCACTGGGTTCTACACCACAAGGCACATCACCGGTTGGGCAACCCCCCTTAAGTGTTTGGTTATGTGCATAAATATTATTTGCATCCAAAGTATAAAACATTATAACCTAACC
Organism: Pentalonia nigronervosa; assembly: GCA_014851325.1. Taxonomy (NCBI): domain Eukaryota; kingdom Metazoa; phylum Arthropoda; class Insecta; order Hemiptera; family Aphididae; genus Pentalonia; species Pentalonia nigronervosa. The sequence continues at coordinate 132,404 of JACXSJ010000940.1, read as the reverse complement.
TATACATGTTTAAAGATCATGCGCGAACATAATATATTTCCTTCAACTGTAATATATATACACCTACCATACATAGGTACAATATTATTAAAGAAAAATAATAATCAATAACTAATAATATAGGTTACGAGTAATTACTTATCTATATCGTACAGAATTGAAACGCGTGACATTATTGAACTCCCGTTTTTGTCATGAATAGATTGAATAGATATGTTAAAACCATTTGAAATGTTGTACCTACTTATAGGTAAATAAATAAAAACATTTGTCTTTTAAACCTACCAAATTTCAATATTAATATTAATATTATTTATTTTATTTTACTGCAACTAACTAATTTTATAATATCAAAACTTGTAGATTAAAATCTAATATATATATATATATATATTAAGTATTTATTTCTTCAGTAGTTTCTAATGAGAAACTCCTACTCAATGCTTTCTTTTTACCGCCTCATATTATACTCCACTTGTTTAATCATTCTAGTCACTTGTACAGATTGTAAATTTTCATTAAAATAAACAAATAAAGAAATGTATTAATCTTTTTAAATTAATTAGTTAAATACTAAAGAATTTTAAGCACATTTAAAAGTGAATAATATATTAAATAATTAAATTATACCATTATAATATTATGCATATATAATATGTAAACGTTCAATTTTATGACGGATATATTAATAAGCATGAATACCTATAATATTGTGTTAATTACAATTTTAAACGGATAGCATTATTTATATTATTTTTTTGCAGTATCTATTGATTCATTAAAATTAATAGCAGGTATATAATATACTGAATAATTAATTTAAAATTAAAATTATTTATAACGCCATATTGTAAACTGTTGATTTTTAAATCCCGATAAAATTAATTCAACCATTCAAATTAAAATAAGCATTTAGCAAATACATAACTATGATTAAAATATATCTTACAGCGGGTACAATCAATAATATAGATATTTTTAATTCAACTTTTATTTTAATATAATATTTTATTTTACAGATAATAATATAAATAATAATACAATTCTAAAAAGAAATTGTAATTCTCGATTTATTCTACCCACCTACTATTAATACACATTATTTTTTACTCTCAGCACCTACGACCTACCTATAAACAATCAGACAAGTTGATAAATATTTAGTAGGACTTTTCTGACAAAAATTATCATTAAACAAGCATTATCGTATACCTACCTATACGCTGTCAGCAAATGCAATAGATTTTCTACAAGTGTGTCGTTTGGCGGTAGCTATATGTACATCGTTTATGTATAGCATACATAAAGAGTATTCAATTTGATTGTTTGAATAATAAAACGACGCTTTTTTTCTAAACGGATTTACATCCTACCGTATCTTATACGTATAAAAGTGAAGAGAAACGAATTATGTAAAAGTAACGCGAGAGAGAGAAAGAGAAAAAAAAATTATTAAGTTAACGACGTGTAAACACGGGTTTTTATTGACGGTAATTGGTCGGAGCGCCGTGGCCGAGGCAAAAATATGGTCGAAACCAGGTCGTAAAACAGTCTGTGCACAACGACCTAAAGTGCCGAGGAGCGTGCCGCCGTCGCCGCCGCCGCCGGTTTGCACGCGTGTGTGTATAATACGTGCATGTGTGTGTACACGCGCGCGTATGTGTGTGATAAAAATCACATACACTCCCCCTTGTACATAAATTAGGCATGTTTATGATGCGGTTTTTTCTTTTCGAAAAACTCTTTACTAAAACTACCGACGTGCTTTCCGCGATTCCTGCTTACATACTCTCGATCTTTAAGTATTTATGATTTCCGTATACACAATCTGTACGAATCGCCCGCGATACGTCGTATATATGTATACATTAATTTTAATTTCCTATCTATCCGGTCTCCGCCGACGTCCAGTCCGATTAATCATATAATAACGGACATAGTACTATTATATCTCGTAAATATATATACACGATTGTTGTTAAATTGAGCCATTAAAAAAAAAAAAAAATAATAATAATAAAAAACGGTCGTAAATATTCGGCGAGCGGCTACTGCTGCTGCTGTTGTACCTTCACAGTAGATAGGTCGGTTTTATAAGTGTGCTCTCGGGCTGCCGCCGTCGTCGCCACCGCCGTTGTTTATGATCCATACGGTAATTAACCTGTGCGCGTGATTGAAATCGTTAATATAATGATCTCTCGTGTAAAATAACATCAGATATACAGCCACTACCACCTCACTGCGCTGTGTCGCGAAGACATGATTTTATTTTATATTATATAGTGCGCTCACTGCTTATATATATATATTATTACTATAAATACCTATATATAGGTACCCAAATTATCTTCCTTCTCCCCCCGCGCACCACAACCCCCCGTCCCTCGTCTCAAAGCGTCCAGTGAAATGTTATTATTTTTTAATTAAACGGTTTTGCAAAATAATATTATACGCTTATAACTCGTTCTTATATATAGAGGCACCTACTCTCTTTTAGTTAATCATTGTGAAATGTGAGGTGAGCTCAAGTTTATATAAAACTATTGCTATTGTTGTAATACTACGCATGTTATAAAGTACAGATTTATATAATATTACATACTCATACACAATTCACTGCGTTTATTGTAATGCTTAATAATATTGAATACCTAAGGACATATAGAAAAATATTTATAATATACCTACTGATTTACTTATAGGTACTTGGTTTACCAACAGGTAATTCACATTACTTTTGATACAAAGTATAAAGCACTGACTAAATTATATTATATATTCTAATTATACGTATAATAGTTTAAAAAACTGATCAGCTGTTTGTTAACATATAATTCGAAATATTGAAATGGTTATAAAAGAATTTTATTAAACAAACAATTAGATATCTAGGTACTAAATACATTTTATACCTATACTTTCTTATATATAAGTAATATCGTGATATATATACCTAATATATATATATATATATATTAAACTTAAAAATTTAAAAATTATTAGCTAAACTGAGAAATAAATTACTAAAATAAGTCTTATAATCTAATAAAGTTTAAATTTTCTGTGTTAGGTACGTGCGTATTTTCATAAAATTATTCATCGGGAATACATAAGAATTAAATAATGAATTAATGATTAAATAATTTAAAGTATTTTGTCATTCCGTTTATATCTATACGATAGTCTTATATACTCGTAAGCTTACTAATTATTACCTATATAACGTTATCAAAGCATTGAAACAAAAAATACTAAATTTGATTTATTCCACAATAACACAAAAAATCATACTTAATCAATACCTATTATTTATAAAATAAAGTACAAAATAATATTACTATTATGCATTTATTTATGGTGTAAAGTTTATAATGTAATCGTTATTCTATTTAAAGACGCTATCCAAATATCGATTTATAAGGATTTAAGTTAAATAAAATTTAGGTATCATTATGGGAATGTAATGTGAAAGATATACTCGTAATGTATAAATACATACAGATATACCTATATCAACAAAATATATTGAAATGATTTAAAAAATTTGTGATGTAATGCTATGTAGACCTATGTAATAGCGAATAGGTACAAAATATAGATATTTTATTCATTTTTATAAATTATCGAATGAGTTCAAAAAAAAAAAAACAAATGTACCTTCGTACCGAACTATTGATATTAAACGTAACGAATGATAAGAGCATGTTAGGTATACGCATATACCTATTTACATATTATAAATTTATGTATATTATAATGCAAAATGGTTTATCACTCACCGAGTATGTATTGGTCCTGTGAGATCTTTCGAATGGCGAGTAGACGTCAATAAACTGTGTTTAGAATAATGTGTGTTTTTGATAAAAAAAAAAATAATAATAATAATAAAAAAAACCAAACAAACAAAACAAAAACCGCGGAGGCTTAAATAATTATAGTGATGATTGAAAAAAAAATCGTTTCAACAAAAATCGAATACCGTACAACGAAAAACTGTGACGGTTAAAATATAAAACGACCGGTGTTTAGCATGCATTTTTTCGACGCGATTAAAAATACGATTTTCCGCGCGTTTGGATCGGCGTGTTTATAAATATACGTCTGTCGTAAATATTTTGGCGGGCCGGCGAGAACGGTGAAAAAATCAAAATATGTAATAAACCGAAAATATATTAAAATATAATGCTGGTGTACGAATAAAAAAAAAAAAATAATAATAATAAACAAATAATAATGACGACGACGCAATATAATAATATGATAATATAATATTAGAGAACCAAAACAAACGAAATAAAAATACAATGTGTACAGAAGCGGCGTGGAAATGGAACACGACGATATAAAAGCTATAAAGTGTGCTGTGTGTGTTATGGGCTCCAAAAAGTTTGTCCTTACAATAATGGGACGTGAATCGAAGTGTTGGGCGGGAGAATGGTTTACGGTCTCGGAACTGATAGAGAGCCCGGCCCCCTGTGCTACCGCCCGCCCGTTTCGGTACCTCGCCGCCCCGCCGCCGTCCACCACCGCCGCCGAAGCCGGCAGGCAGTCGCATAAAGAATATGACCGCGCGGCGGCGGCGATGGTAGCGCGCGGCATGAATGACGGCGGGAGCGGGCGAGCGGGGACGGACGGACGCCGGCGCCGACGGAGTAAGCGACATACGGGCCGACCGTGCGTCGGACGGAGAAACGACGACGATGACGACGACGACGACGACCACGACGACGACCACGACGACACACACACGCACACACGCACGCCGCGCGCACCGCCGCGCCGCACCTCTCGTCCATCGCGCGCGCAAACACGCGCGCACACACACGAGTCCGCGCGCACACACGTACGTGGTGCGCGCGGTGCTCGTATATCGTCCGCGCGCGCATTGCGCCTGTCCTGCCCGCCACTGCCGGCGGAGACTTACGACGATGTTTCCGCGCCGCGCCGCCGACCGGCCGAACGCGAAGTCAATAAAGTCACCTCCGCCGTAATTTGCGATGCGAGCGACGTACTCGCGGATTTCGTTACCGTTCGGTTTTCCCCCCCCCCCCTCGTCACTTTTGTGACGACATGAATATTGGGACCCGTAACGAATCGCGGTAACGACGGTATACGATCGTAATAACGATACGGTAGTACGACATGATTTTATGACCGCCGTAGTTTTATTATATTCGGCCGGGACACTGTACACGACCAGTACACGAATTTAACGAAACCTCGTGCGGCGCCGACACCTGTTGCCCGGCGTGCCGGCCGCCGCCCCGCGTGATCAAATTCGCGCTGTGTCCTACACCCTCCTCTACACAACCTTTACCCCACCCACCGCCGCCGACGATACTTTATCCACCACTGCAGTGTTATACGCGGATTATATGCCGGTGCAGTTAAGTCGCGGGTAAAATCATTTCATTCGTTTGAAAATATGTCATGTTATACAAAACTAATAATATATTGTTTCTGACACGAATAATATATAAAATGATATTATAATGTACGTACCTATAATATATTAATAATTCTACTGACTTATAGTTGTTGATGTATATGGTACATTTCATGCAAATGTTATGTTATAGTTGTGTAAACTAAACCCAACTTTAGATACCTACCTACTACTGGTAATACACTACTACCTTATTATGTATAGGAATATGATGTTGGCCATCGTTCTAGGTTTTTCTAGCCATGCTTAATTCCAAATTTTTTCTTCGAATATCTGATATATTCTGATTCTATTATTATAACTGTGTTTTAATTTTATATTTAAATCAGGCTTGAATTAATTTTTGTGTACATCTAGTTTTAAACAATACGATATGACACTCTTTGTAATAAATTAATGAAAGTCTTTGTTTAGTTTTGCATAAAAAAAAAATTAAATATTCAAATAATTCCTAAATTTTATTTATTCTTGCTGAAAACAATGCCTTTTAGAATTATTAAAAAATATTTTAAGAATTACAAAAATTAAGAAAACTATTCTGTTTGTCACTGAATAGTAAATTATAATATTATTAGATATGGCATTTATTTTTTTATGTTTATAATATTTTACTCTAAAATATTTATTTTTTATTTGTTTCAGAATTGGTGCCTATACATGCAATAGATATACACCGTGTAACTCGTTGACGCACATAATATAATTATACTTTTTATACAATTGAATATGTTATGTATATTATTTTACATGAGTATATACAGCTATATCTTGATAGATATTTACATCATATATTATATTATATTATTATTTTATTGATAGCAAGTTGTTTAATTCTGAATTTTTTTTTTTGTTCCTGAATAGTATAGAAAATAAAAGACATCGCCTGAATCCCTTGAGACATACCATACGCACAGTTTTATTCTGTTGCTGAGGAAGGATGTTTAAATTTTAAAAACTTTTTATCCGGATCATTCCTTAGAGCTTGACTATTATACTAGGCCATAATGGCCAGTAGTTTAGGTGTTACTGTGTAAGTCAAGATGAATTCTTTGATCAAGTAAAAATGCTCCTATGGGACGCGATAACTTAAGGGAGAACACCTGTGCATTGAAACTTTCAAATACTATTATTTGAAACCTAAAATAATTTATAAAAATAATATAAGAATTAACATCTAATTCTATAAACGGAAAATAAGTACATTCATCACTGTAGGTAAATAATTTAACGTATAATAACTAATTGAAAATATTGTAATATAATCTATAATCTATACATAGTGAACAGAAATTATCAATAGTAAAATCTTAAAATAATGCAAGTTACAAACAAATTTACAGAAAATATGAGCACCTTCCGTCGGTAATCATTAAATTAATTTATAGCATTATTATGAAAAACATATATTGGTTTTTATATGAATAGTATTCGTTAAATCAAATTATGAACCCCAAAATCATTAAAAAGACATTTCATCCCAGAAGTTTAATACATTGATTTTTGGTACAATTATGATACTAATCGTTTAATACTTCATAATATTTTATTATAAATGGTTGCTATTACAGAAACGCAACACATTACAAATAGATAAAGATAAGTGTCACAGAAATTATTAAAGCCCATTCAAATTTGAACAAAAAAACTATATTATTGGTGAAATATATCATCGATTTTAAGGTTGAAATCGAAAAGTAGTTTTCGGATCAAACATTTACATCTCATTAAGACTCCTGTCAGACTCAACTACCGATCTATTGATGTCACACGACAATAGTCGTGTTTTGTTTTTTTTATCGAATTACTTAATAATATTAATATTGTATTTTCAGATTAAAATCGTGACGATTGGTGGTTATCCAAGAAATCGTATTTCATAGTAAATAATATATTGCGAACGTGACAAGCGTGCAATAAAATAATTTTATAGTTTAGACTCTATGTGATTATTTAAAGATTTTAAATTGTTAATATTATGAATTTTTTGAGCATGTTTAATTGGATGTAAGTGCAATTAATGGTTATTGACGCATAAAAAGTTTTACTAGAATATCAATAATTTTTAATTAAAATTATAGATAGTTGTATTAGAATTTTGGTCAAATCCGTAAAAAACGTCATAACATCACAACAACTTTAAATACTTATTCCGATTCAAATATTTAAGCTATTATTCATTCCACAAAAACTGTAGTTTTTAAAAGTATTATTTAATTTTTAATTTTATACACGATAAATGACACTTAAAACTTCTTTTTAGTTAACATATTTGAGTAATAAATGTAGGTATCTATGATCTATCTACCTAACTAAATTCTGAAAAACGTTGTCAACGTTTAGATATGTAGTTGTACCTATAGGTATTTTTAAAGTAAGTAAGTTAAGTTATATAGTATTTATTAATTATTTGTGATATTACAATAATGATAACCCTATCATTTCATAAAATGTTTATTATGATTTATATAAGTTTGCAGCGCACGTGTAAGACAATCATTTATTTGAAATACTGAGATACCAAATTATATTATTATCAACTATTATAAAATATAATCCATTAAATTTATGGTATAAATAACTCGACTTTATCTAGAAAAATTGACATGATATTCAAGAAATGATTTATTATATTTCGTTTAATATATAATAAAGTCAGTTATTATATCTATTATTAATAATACCTATTCAATTTTATTCTTTTCTGGCATAATTAAACATATATTTTGTTGTTACTATCGCAATAATATACTTAGGACCATCAATGATTTATGTACTACTTGCTTATTACAAAAATAATAAATAGTCATGTTTTACCACTCTAATAAGTAATAATAGTATTAGTTACGCTATGTTTATCATACTAGTTAAGCATAATAGACATGAAAAAACTTAACTAATAATATTTTATTATTTTGTTCATCGACATAGACAGAAATCATTCTTGATTTTATATTAAAGAAATCAACTATAATGAGACAAAGAAATTAAATTTCATTTAACTTTGACGGGTATTTACTGAAAACGCTTCAAAGCTGAAAAAAAGCATAAAATCCATTAGTGTTTGTTCACGCCTATAATAATATATAAGAGTACCTAATAACGATAAGTAGCCATAGGTTGTTTAATATTACGTCCCCAACAGAGTTTAAGAAGCCAAATATTATAACATTCAAATAACTTAAGTAATGCAAAGACTTAAGTATTATTTTATTATCATATACCTGTACATAATAATAATAATAATTAAAAAGTATACTTATTATATGCACAAAGTGTGTAGTTAGTAGGTACTTTTAATTTTTTTCTTAAATATGTTTTAAACACTTATTAATTATTAAAATGAAAAAGAATAGACATATTTTACTTAAGTAAGTATCAACTATTTTTAAAATAATGTCATTAGCGCAAATAATAATATACCTATCAACAATCTAAATACGCGTATTTCATTGGCAAAACAATAGACAATTTTCATTAATGAACCTCACCCCGTGAATATTGTATGTCACGCACCGGGTGGTCATCCAATTATATATCACAGTAAATATATCTTCGCGTGCCATATACCGGATTAAAAAAAAAATCTTATCCATAAAATCTGCTGTGAAACAGCTAAATATTCTTCTTGAATTAAATAACTTATTGTATTATTATAATGTACATATTTTAAAAAATGATAGAATAGTTTCAAAATATTCGCAGTGTTTAAGAGTTTATAAAAAATTAACATAAATACAATAATACTCATTATAATATAGGTAATGCATTTTTTTAAATCAACTTCATCTTAACAAAAATATAATTTATATAAATTAAAAATATTAATATTATTAATAATTGAGAATAATATTAAAATTGTATATATTCATAATTTTTTTTTTATTAGAATTAAGGCTTCAACTACTAAGGTCATTAGCCTGGCACTGTGTGTGGAGGAACAGTTGGTTGGAACACGTTTTTGTATGTGTGGCAAGGATTTGTTGCTAAAAACCCGGGTGATCATCACCCATCCGGGAACTGGCAACACCGGCCGGTACGTACACTCAGAGCGTTTCCGCAGTTGAGCGTATGACCGCGCCACACCAAGCCACATTTATAAATTATTTTATATTAAAGACTAAGTTGATAGAAATGTATTTTAAAAAATGTAATACATTATCTAGTTATTATTGTGGTCGTTTTATTAGTTAAGTAATTGTGTTATTTAAAATACATAGAAATAAAAATAAATACACAATATCTATTAATTTGAATGACAATTTCTAATCTGTAAATATATTTTTACAGAACTTTCCCATTCCAAAACGTTTTTTCAAAAATAGATGTAGGTGAATGTTTATTTCGTGCTAATAAAGTTTCAAATAGCCTTTATATCTACCTTATCAAATTAAAATCGAATCCAGCTGATTCTTGTGTCTTAGTAATTTTACTAATACCTATAATAATTAAATTAGTCAACTATATTATACCAACTAATGTAAACCAACCATATTGACTATTCCCATATACTTTTAAGCTACACATATTTTGTTTATTGTACTGTACAGAAGTTTTAAGTAAGGTTTTACTACTGTTTAATTGTATGTAAATAAAACCTCAGTTAAATAAAAATAAATTTTTAGTTTCATACTGTATATCTGAGACCGAAGTGTATATATTATTTTAAAATATTAAATAACTTTAAAGTAAAGTTACACAAAAAAACTATTCTCACTAAGTTATACCAGTAATTAAAAAATAAACATGATGCTACAATTTCGTAGAAAATATACAATTTCAATCTTATGGCAGAAATACTTTTGTTCTAAATATGCTTTACTATTGTACAATAAAATTATACTATGTAGGTACTGAAAAAAATACCGAACGCATTTTCATTTTACCATTGTCGTTTCAATTTTCAAAATCTTCGGACCGTGAATGAAGTCGTAAACGTGTAATGGGCACGACGCGGCAATAAGGAAGTACAATGTCCAATGCTCCAGCTGGGTATATATGATACTTCTATTTCTATTATTTTTCTCCCTTAGGAGGGGGTAGTCTTAGAAAACAGTTTGAAACACGCATATACCGGGGGACTGATAAAACACGTTAGACTTATGCGCCGGATGGTTTTATTGTAGTTTTCCGGTTTACGGGATAACAAAAAAGGCGAAAATGAAACGACCGTATAGTAAAGAAAAGACATATTATTATTTTAATGACTATCAATATAATATTATTATTTCTTCAGTAAAATATAGAATAAATAAATACTAGACAATCGATCTGATTATAATAAGTAATCACACTTGAGCTCGACATTTATTAAACTTTTTTGCTTTTTTAGTAAATATATGTCAATATCTTCAGATATAGGAAGTTAGCCATTAGGTTTGATACATAAGTTGCATATAAGGACCAATAACTGTAAATAATGACAAAGATTGGAAACCAAACAGATATTATATAAATCAATATTATTTAATTAAATATAGACATATTTTTGAAAACACTTTATAAATTATGTTACTGAGGTCTGCTAAAAATGTTCTATACATGCTTACAATATAAATACGCAGCATTAATATTATATTGTCTATTTGTGTTTTAACTTTTAATTTACAAGTAAGTAGTAAGTTAAAACAATGCAATATAGTGTATATATATTTAATTTTAAAATTTAATTGTGAAAAATATAAAGAATTTAAAATAATAAACACATAGTAGCGTACGCATATTATTTGGTTTTGGGAGATTATACTATAACCATCTTTTATTCCCGGTATTATGCATGTTAAAGTTACTATCATATATATATACAATCATATTTCATTTTTATATCATAATAGAATATAGAAATGTACACAACTTTAAACAACGTATAACTTATATTAGTTATTTACAGTTTTTAGTAACAATTTGCTTTGCAAAATTTGTTTTTTTGATAGTTTTATTAATTTTCTAATCAATTAATTATATATAAAATTGTATTTATTTATTTTTACGATAAATTTTAATATATAAACGTAAGTTATTAACACATTTAACATTATACAACGAACAATATTATAAAAAACTTATTTGTGGATTATGATTTTGTAAAAAAAAATATAATAATACGGTTATTGGGAAGAAAATTCACTTTAGCTCTCCAGCAAATATATTTATTTTATAAATTAATAATATATGCTATGCAATATCACATAATATATCAGTATTTGATATTCACGAGTTAGCATATTATTATGAATCAAATTTGCTTTAATGTGTAGAATTAGAATACGATTTTCATTATTCCATAGTAGAATTAAATATTAAAGAAGTCCCTTTTTTAAAACTGAAAGTTGAAAATAAATGTTTTATATTTTCAAATTTCCCAAAAATATTTTTACCAGTCAAGGCTTTTAGTTTCCCGTGGCTTCAGGCTAGCACCCCCTCCTCATTGGGGCATTATGGATTATGGTACACAAAGCTCAATAACATATGAAGAATTATTTCACACCGGCATCTACATCCCCATGTGCATATTCATTACGTTCGCGACAAGTCCACAAACGACATCCACTTACACGTGTTTATGCAATCGCATAACAGTTCACCGATTAATTACACGGAAACTATACAAAATTAATTAGGATTATATCGGTGGTATCCAAACGGCGATTGCGTGCTCTCACGTTTTGTGTGGTTATATGCATTGTATATTATTGATAATAATTATTATATTATAATGTGCACAGTAATTTAGTATAACGTATTTATAACGTTTAGACAACAGGTGCGTAAACATTTTATAATTTTATTTAAAATGGCCAAAGGTTCACATCGACAAACAGGATTTTCAACAACTTCCAAGAAGTTTATAACATCCAATCACACCTTGCACGTTTCTACAATAATTTTAATCACATAAATTGACTCTCTAGCAATAACTGCATGCAAATCTACAAAGGTACACGCGATATGTAATCTATTTAAAGTTCCCCCCAACCCACCCTTCACATCATATGAACGTTACAACATATAACTCCTATAGAATCAAAACCATTATACAGTTTGCTATACCGTGTTCTACTATTAAAGGAAGTATATATTATATAATACATATATTTAGTGTATGGAGGGTTAATATTTACAAGCTTTGTACCGACACAAAAATGTTCTTTGTTCAAATTATACCCCACAGATTTTAACTATTCATAATTTAAAATAAAACTATGCTTTAACTGTATGTATAAATCTAAATGTTGTGTATAATAGTAATTTGTCCCGTGGGACTTATGATGTTTAAACATAGACGCGTTGAGTACCACCGTTTTTACAATATAGATATTTGAAAGAAATACTTGTATATCAAGTTATAAACAAATCAAATAGAATAAAGTATTTAAATAAGTAGGTATTTTAATTATAGGTATACAAAAGGGGAAAGAAAGTAACCACTCTGTTATACCTCGTTATTGAGTAAGTCACTGTAATGCATGTGTTAAATTTAAATTCAATATTTCAATGATAAATCATTGCATACGAAATACGATTCTGAGCAACGATTTGTTAGCCTATAATACCCAACTACTTAGTATATTTGATGATAAATTTATATTGCTATAGTAATAATTTATTACTATATTAGTAATACTATAGGTTGAATTACTTTTTGTCAAAATCATTGCATTTATTATATTGTTAATATTTAGGTTTATCATTTATTATTAACTTTTGAGTCAATACCGACTTACTGTATAACGGCGTGAATAGGTTTGTGGTATAAATAGGCAATAGCATAAAATTAATCTAAATATTTTAAAAATGTCATTGTTTATATAAAATAAAATAATAAAAAAAATAAAAGTTTCAAATCCCCACGAATACTATTTTAATGACTGAGATGATTTTTTTTTTATTTTTTGTGTCTGTCATAGCATTTTATATTAATGAAAATGCTTCAATATTGAGAATTCAATTCTCTGAAAATATTTAAACCTATAATAAGCTTTAAAATACTTATTAACTCGTTGTTAAAATGTTGTACGCTAAGAGTAAGAATAAAAAAATTCATATTAAATAGATTACAGGTACCTACATACATGCTTCACCCGAATCTAACAATGCGATTTATAATAATTAGAGTAATTTCTGTGTGAGTCGAGAGCAAATGAAATAAGAAAGCTAATTTATGGTCTAAGTAAGTAGGGTCAGAATGAAGAAAATTATATTGCCCAACAATATAAAGGGAAACTGTTGGCTAAGGGTATATCCTACTGCTATACGGTTGAGAGCCACTGAGACGAATGAAATTCCTCAGCAACACTCCATTCCAGCCACGCCACTGACTAAGCGTCATTAACGTTAACGTCACATCAATCTTAACAAGAAAACTATAATGTAACCTAATAAAATTATGTAGCTAAATTAGAAAAACAAGTTTAGTTTAGACATTTTTACTATATACCTAATTGTGTATACGATCGATTTTATTTGCATAGAAAATAATATTTTGATTTCAAATTTATAGTTTTTATATTGTACATAAATAGCTATACATATTATATAAATTATTAAAATATGTCTACTCTTTAGTTGATTAAATTAAAAAACATTTTAAAATTGCATTAATTGTAAGTTTTATTAGTTATTTAATAAATATACTCATACTAACTTTATACTTTGTATACCTATACTACTTTATTTATTAGTTTATAACTATGTATTTAAAAGTTAACACTTATTTTTTTTTTATAGACCTTTAACAACCATAAAAATATTCATAAATCATAATATATAATTTTATATTAGTTAATTTTATGTCTAGAATGAAGTCCACTGACTAGATTGATTTTAAATTAATTAGGTTCATTTTTGTTTATTATTACCATTAGAATTATTATCTACATATTTAATCAACGAAATGGCGAGATATAGTATATTTGTATACTTAATAAATAATAATAGGTATTTAAAAAAAACCATAAAACTAAATCTACATGTACCTACATCGGATTAAGGAATCTACAAGGGTATCTTTTTATGGTACTTACAATTAATTAATGCCATAGTAATATTTAAATTTAAAAAACATCGATTCAGCAGTATATTATAATATTAGCATAGAATATAGATTAGGTATATTGATCATAGCTTAAACTTTAATATCGAATATATTTAATGCTGTTAGAACTAATTGACAATATAATATTAAGTTGTTTTTTTAATATTCTAAGCTATTTGATAGTAGAACTTCAAGTCAACTATTTTTAAAGTATGTATTGTTAGATTCAACGGAACAATCACAAAGGCTATTCACACACACCTTACAACTTTTTCAAATATATACTTATCAAAATATAAATATATATTATTAATTTTAAATTATTTTTTAATTCAAACGTAATATAGTGATATACAACTCATTAATTTTCCTGAAAATCTATTATGTCTTTTCAGTTATTAATTGATAAATTTGAAATTGAGATTAAATTAGAATTAGAGTTCCATGAGATACCAACGTTTTTTCCAAGGGTGCTGTTGTTTTAAGTCATAACCTATTTCTAAACTATATTTTACAATATCCCCTCCACATAGTATTAGAAAATATCGAAAAAATATAGTAGGTATCGCATTTGATTTACAATCATTTAATTACACGCATTTGAATAATTAAAATGTTCAGTATAAATTTGTATTTCTTGCTGTTAAAAAATATTTTAAAATTGTTTCATTTTATAAATGTTGTATAATATAAAGAAATTCAGTAACTAATAACTATTATTTAAGACAATTCTATATTAATTAGTTAAAATACGCATACATATATTAACCTTATACTATAGAAGTATAAATGTCTTGACTACAACTTCTATTTCATGTAATGCATTTAATATATACTTTGAATAAGCATTTACTAAATAATTTCTGAAACAAACTAATGATTTTTTTCCCAAAATACTAAATAAATGTTTCTATAAATCTATCAGAATTTAGGTTAAAATTATTTACAAACCAAATATAAATCAATCTGCTTAAAACTCATGCATATAAAGAACTAAAATACTAAATATTATAAAGGTAAATTTGAATTATTAATAAGTACTGGGAACATTGAATTTATCAGTCAACAATGAAATATGGATGACACGAAAGTGTCTTGACACAAGAAAACTACTATTTTAAATTACTATGTTATATTGTAATTTTTGTTTAGACATTTGTTAAATTAGATATGTCTTGTTATTAAATATTAATTTAAGTAATTAAAAATGTACAATATTTATACACAACAAAAATATAATAATTATTTATTATCTATATATCAAAATGTTGAGGTCACTTTAAAAATGTTTATTATTAAGTACCTATACTCAAATATACATTTACAAAATCAAAATAATTTCCAATTATAAATTAATATAAATTATAATATTAATCCATTAAATAAAGACCATTCATTTAACAAAGATAACAAAATAATAACATTTAAATTTTTTTTCGAAAATATTTTATTATCGTTTTGTATTTTATTGCTTCATATAGCATTATTATATTAACAATGAATTACACTTGCTTAATTATTATTATCAAAATTTTTTATCAAACATTATGATAATTTTAATTGGCACAATTATTATACCATTAAAAAAATAAAGTTATATAGGTATTAATATTATAAAACTAGAGAATAAATTACTTATATAGAAATATAAAATGATTAATTTTATTATTCAATATAATATGTTTACCAGGATACATTGCTACATTATATATTTTATATTTTTAAATTATAGGTAGATTATCTAAATAAATTTCTAGTTTTAATTTTAAAAAGTACAATACTGTTATTTATCGTAGAAGTAATGATGTACATTATTACAAAATATATTTGAAAACGGAAATAGGATCTCTTTTCATACGTTATTGTTGGAAAGTATAAAATTAGGTTGACCAAAAAATAAATAAATTATGTAAGTTTAACAAATACTTAAGTAATGAGCGATGTGATGACATTTTTATTTCTTTTAACCATAATAAAACACATTTAAAAATCAACATCCTTTTCCCATTAAACGTCTAATACAAATTAAATTAATATTGTATATATAATGTATACTGCAGTGGTGTAGTATATATATTTATATATTATTGTTAAACAAACGATCAGAATTTAAAAGTATTATTTAATTTAGTTATCATATAAGTTATGAAAAATATATATAATAATGATAATGACAAAGCCACCATAGTTTTATTGAAGTTATATTATTATTGTCATATTGTTCTTATTTTATAAGACATCATATTTTTTTTAGATTCTAAATAATGAGATGTGTACGGTTTTACATTGTTGTATGTCTGTCATCATTTTATGAAGCAGTAAAAATGCTTCAATCTTCACTGGATTCTGGTAGAAAAATTAAAATTGAAATTTATTTTTTTTCTATTGGGTTGGATCTTAAAAGTAAACAATTTCCAGTACTTTTTCAAAATAATCGGTAAAAACTGAAAAAAATACTAAAAAAATGGAAAAATATACAGAAAATTAAAATTTTTGATAAAATTAATTTCTTTTTTTGTTGTTATTCAAAAATGAATAACGCGTTTTACTTATTTGTAAACATATTTGAAATTTCCATAAAAGCGTTTTATATTAGCATTTTCTTGAAATTTTATAATTTTCAAATTATATTGGCACCTTTTATGAAATTTATAAACATTTGAGATTTTTTAATTTTTTTTCGATATAATTCATCCAAACAAGTTTTTTTTAAAGAAATAAAAAATAGTTTTGCGTAAAGCAACATACACGTTTAAAGAGCGTTCAGAGAAAAATGTTGACATTGGATATTTAAATGTATAATAACGATATCTTATCAAAAAATGTTTAGTATTTTGTTGAAATTCAAAAAATATCAACCATAAAAAATTGAAATATTTCAATATTAATTATCATTTACTGTCTACAGTAAAATTTTCAAAATAAATAATAGTCAAAATTGACTTATGTAAAATTTTTAAAGACATTTAAAATTTTTTAGTTTTTTTTTTTTTTTAATGATGATAGAGTTGGTATACAGGTAGTTTTTATATATAATATAGGATATTTTTAGGCAACATATCGTTTAACTAAAATAAAAATAAATTATTTATAGTAAGATAAACAGTTTACAAACTAACTTTAGAAAAAAAAAACACCGTAATCATTCAGAATCTTTTTTCGTATGCAATGATTTATTACCTACATTAATTACAGTATCTATTATCTAATAACAAGGTACATTTGATACTTAATATATAACCAATCGAATTCCCTGGTTTTTAGTTCATATTTTGAATAATATACCTTCAACCTTTGTTACATTTTTAAATTAATTTTTATATTTAAACTCTTTAGCTTAAAGAAAGGTTAATTGTTTTTGTTTTCATATTATTTATTATTTTGTATTTGTATAATACATTAATTACGATATTTTATTTTATTATCTACTTTACAAATTATTTATTTAGACTAACAAATATAATTGTATATTTTTAATAAATATTGTACGTTGAAAATTTTAATTTAACATTTATAAAATTTATACAAATCATTCAATATTTAATAATATATATATTTAAACAGTTATCTATGTAGTTTTACTAGATACCATTCAGACATAACTCATATTAGATTAAACATTTTTAAATAAAACAAATCGTTAGATACAGTAAAATCTACACCGGTGTGGTATTGTTATATTTGTATTAATAAACGATGGAAGTATATGGGGTAGTAATTTTCACACACAGGCCCTCCACTGTTGTCGGTTGAAGTAAAAAGAAAAATGTACAGAAAACTTATAATATAAAATCTATTTTTATTAAAGGTATTAAATGTATGAAGGAGGAATATATTGTTTTATTTTTATCAAGCAAATCATTGTTAAAACGAATCTCAAGTGTAAATTTAGATTTTAATTCTATCAAAAAGCTGGTAATAAAGGATTTACACTTTTCCAAGCCTTTAATTTATGATACATTAGCCTTTACCTCTTTGATGGTCATGCTAATGTATTCATATTATTATTATCGCCTATTGATCATATACATTACACGGATTCGTTTATATACATAATATACGTACCTATATATTCGTTCGCTGTCTATTGTATAACCTATGTATAATAATTTTAAGTGGAAAACATTTTTAAGGCGACAAATCATTTTTTTTTTTTTGTTTGAGTATAAAACTCGTGTATGTAATATTTCTTTCAAAACTTTTTCTATTATTATGATAGTATTTTCATTTTTTCTACATAAAATAAGCGATAAATGTAGATTCATATATATATATATATATGCTAAACCATGCGTATGGTTTTTGCTCTAAACCTACAACAGTACTACCTATCAGCGAGTTTTTGTGTTACGGGGCCTGGTAGAAGAAGGGCGGTTTTTGTTTTCGGCCCCGTTGAAGGGATAATAAATCAAGGGTGGCCGCAACCGGCTGTAAATCATTGTGTGTGTGTGTGTGTGTGTGTGTGTGTGTGTGTGTGTGTGTGTGTGTGTGTGTGTGTGTGTGTGTGTGTGTGCGCGTGCGCGCGCGCGCGCGTGTGTGTGTGTGTGTGCCATTCCCGACCTGGGGGTAGTAGTGCCCGAGTGTGGGTAAGGTATTCGAAATGAACGAAATTAATCATTGTCAAAAACCTAACCCCCTCTCCTCCTCATATACTCTTCCATACCTACAACCCTCTGGGGTCCGCGAGTTTAATTCCTGCGCACTTTCCTATACATACCGTGTATATGTGTATGTGTAGTGTGCACTGTATATATATATAAATATAAAATATACCCCTCCTCATGATGGTCGTGTCCTGCACAGCCGTAACCATCTCCTCGCAATTTATCTAATGTCATTCCCCACTGCTTACATCTTACCCTTATCATTCCGGTTTCTCTTTAACATATATAAAATGGAAAAATACAACAAAATCCATCCCGGACACGACGATAATATATTACACAACTTGATGCCGTGTCCATACAATGATCGCATGTAAAATGCACATAAATTAATACCAACTGTCACTCACGTATAATGACGACTTGTATTTATGACAATCTGTGCATCCGAATTTCTTCATAAGATTACTTCAACTTTTCAATTAATAATATATAGTTACTCCGTACTCAACGTTCTACACGATAACATATTTATAATAACGGCTGTTATTCAATAATACAAATTACAGAGAAGGTTCCTCCTACCTAGCTTACATTTCAGGTCATTTATGTTTTACTGAAATATCGACAATAATATGCATAAATGCTATGCTATAATAATAGTGGTTATTAGAAAAACTGCTATTTAAATTAAATAAGTGTTAAATAAACATATTCAGATCAGTGAAAAGTTAATTAATAATACAGAAACAAGCTGTATTAAATAAACATTGTGTTAAATGTTAGCACTAGTGTTAACTATAATATACTTAATTAAATTGATTTATTCATAATATTTAATAGTACAACACAATTTTTTTCCAATAAAAAAACTTATTACACATAAGCATATTTTAGCTTTTAATTATGAAAAATGCATATAATTACTAACTAATAATTTGATATCTAAAATCATCTCATGTTATAATTTGAATAAAAATAACAGAAACTAAGCAACTTAGAATTTTAAATTAAATTAAATTAATTAGAAACATCATTTTTGCACAACAAATTTGGAACGTTGAACAATTCATTACAAATTACAATAAAAGTAGGTAATTTAAGAATCATTAATAAAATTAAAACTTTAGTAACAGATTAATGTAAATTCTAATCTAATGTTGTATATTTCTTGACTATATTATGATCAATTTTATAGAATAATAGAATTTTAGTCTTTAGGTATTACTATCTAGTATACAATATATTTTAAATGGTTAAATATTATTACATCCCAATATATATAAATTGTACCTACACTTGAGGACGACATCTGTAGGTTACTATATGAACTACAATAATGTCAGAACTTTGCTGTCCGACAACTTTCTCAACTTAAAGTTACATTTTATATTTAAATTTTACATAGTTGACAATAATTTGTTAAAATATTATCTGTAACTGTTATTGATATATGTTTATTAATTTATTTAAAATACTGCGAAAATAATATATGTAGTAAAATGATTTTATTTTGAAATATAATTGTAATTCACTTGCATTTTATTCAAATTATTGTCAATTTTTAATAAAATCATTACTATTGGTATTGCAAAGCTATAATCAGTTGAAACAAGCTTATAAATATTTTATTAATCTTTATATTATGCTATTAAGATTTGCATTATTATACATTTCGTATTATGTTAATTCGATTTATTCCTCACTTGTAATTTTTTTTAAAAAGTATCTACATTATATATATATATATATATATGGATAGTACCTAGGACTGGATGGTATCTAATTAAATGTTGGTAGATTTAATTTTAAAAAAATATGAAACTCGAATAATTAAATTAAATTCTTTCCCATTTTATTATTATAAAAAAAAGTGTATTATTAAGTGGTCCTCATTGTTTTAGTAAAATACTCCAAGATAATACGATACAATAATTACATTGGACACTTGTTGAATCCGCTTATAACTATTTTATAACGATTATCTGAACTGTTTTGAATTCTAACCAATTATTATTGTTAATATTATTAGTGTAGAACAGCCAACCCTTTTTGACCACAGAGCATTCTTGCGTAAAAATCGTAACTTTATCTGACCTTATAGGTAATACCTAAATATGAAGTAGATATACGTGTATACATTAAGAATCTGTACTGCATGCTCAATAAAAACTCCTTCCCCGCCCACCTCTGAAGTAAACCTCGCGATGTACATTGTATTAGTCAAAACAATAATAATAATAATAATAACACACATCACATGCCATGGCGGCCATTTGGGCTCCCTCTGTAGTTGCCGTACCGTTCAACATCATGGCACGTAACGGCCTTTGCACGTTCCCTAACCAGAATTGTATTGCAAAGTAGGGAACAAACGAACACACTTATATTGTCAGTGGACTCGCGCCGCCACTACAGCAGGTATATCAACAAGTCGCCTATATCGTAAAATTTTATCTGGCTGCACTTTTAGTTAACTAGCGAATTGAAAAATAAGGGGTTGCGGCTATAATAATATAATGTACAAGGGGCTTCGCGCCGTGGACGAGTTTTAGTTGCGTTATGTATTATGGCCGCTGCGACCCGTCTTTCCTGCGCTCTGCAAGTACCGACTCTGCTGACGGCTGACAAGTGACTTGGTAACTGCGGTCTGCGATCAAACATAAATTTAGGTAAATCATATTTTAAACATAATCAACGCCAGTCCATGACGCCATCTCCGCCGTTGACGTTTTTCTTAATGTAAAGTTTGTTTACCAATTATTGGTTTAGTAGTATAATTGTTTTAAAATAATGTGAAAATTGTTCAATGATAGTTTGATGATATATTTCGAAAATGTTATCTTATAAAAATTCACGAAAATCACCAGATTGAAAAAATAACTAAAAATATTGCCAAATCCATGTAGACCTATTAAAATAAAATAATGGCCGGCCATTAGGCTTGTATATGATGTCGAGAACCGTATAGATTTATATCCGTTCACAACTGGTACTTGATTTATGTGGTGAAATTGGAATTACACATTTTACATTAGTCAATTTATAGCGCATGTTCAGATGTATTTTAGTTCTTGATAGTTTTTAAATCGTTTTTACATCTGTCCCTTTTCATGTTTCACCAAACCCGATAATGTGGCTACTCATCGATCACCCACGACATTTCCGGAGCTATTCAATAGCTGATAGATCTTATACATTTAACTAAAAAAAAGTGTCTTAGGAAAAATTAAAAAATATATTTATTTTATAATCTGTAACTTTTTCTTGTTAGGTAATTTATTATTTAGTTTCAATTTTATTTTTTTCTAGATATTAAAGTATAATAAAAAAAATGTGGTCAGTAAACTCATAATATCACCGAAGGGACTAATTTCGGTGATTACTATATTTAGAGAGATTTTAAATTTTATATTGTACCTAATAACTTTATAAAAAGTTGAAGAAAATTTTATAATGTTACTAAAAAACTCAATTAATATTGTTTAGATATTAATATTGTATTTTAATTTATAAATAGTCTTTAATATTACTTCTTATATTTATTTAATTGAAACTGTAACTATCGTATAAATTGAATATTTATAGTTGAAAATTAATACTCAAATAGTAATTAGATCTTGCTATTGGCTTTGCTTTTAAATAATTTTTAGAAATGTTGTTTTATATTATTGATTAGGTAATTGTATTTCAAAAGATATTTTACGATGTATTAAATCACTCATAAATGATAGTGATAAATTACAAGATGTTTGAATTAGCATTTTATAATAATTCTCAATTACCGTCGTTAAAAATAATATATTTTACAACTTACGAAATATTTAGGTAAACATTAACATAATATATCATGAGCAACTATATACATTTTTGTATTTTACCCAGATATAAATGGCAGTTTAAAAACATTGATAAATTCGTTGACATTATAGGTTTTATTGCCATAACGACCAATCTCGGTGTCAATATTCGGTTTACAGACATACCGTGAATTTTAGATGCTATATAACCAAGTATTTAATGTAATGTAAAAAATGGATTCGGGCCAATCGTACTTGTGTAGTAGGTACCTACCCTTTATTGTGAAGTGAGATATACAAATAAACACAATAATTTAAACGAATAAATCTTCAATATCATGTCGAACGGTTATAATATAATATATTTTATCATGCCTACATTTGTATTTATTTACGAAATTTCGAACCATACCTTTTACAGTTTTACCCTTTTTTTTATTTAAACGGCAAACAATTGTTTTGATCTGCAACCACCTATCATATTAAAACGACTTGCCCATAATCCAAACACAATGTATTCATGATGTGATTAACGGAATCCATATTTGCAAAACGGACGCTGTAGCAGACTCCTAATACTGTAGGTAGGCTGTTCAGGCGACACTTTTGGCAATTGTCGTTTTCGGGGACCGTTTCGAGTTCAGCGGACGCGTTGTTCTTTAATAAAAATATAACAAACAAAATAAAAACCATATAAGCCCCGTTCCCCCGAGACTCGTATATATTATATGAGAAGGGTTTATACGAGGAAACGTATGTAAAAAAAAAATAATAATAAAATAAAAACACAAAAATAAATGCTGTCTATTTATGTTTTTATTGTCGTACACTCTTTCAGATATTACGAGGGTTTTTAATCAAAATGACTGGATGAAAAAAAGGGTTTTTTATTTTATTTTTAAATCGTATTTGTAGAATGTTAGAAGGGGGGGAACCGAATTTATCGGCAAATTTGTCCGTAAGCCCCGGCGTCCCGGATCGTAAATCACACTGTCGATGGATACGGGTCTTCCGCTACATTTGTTCTTATTTGCAGACTGGCAAATATAAATTTACGACAAGCTATGGCGGTGGATGTTTTTTTTTTCGGGAGAAAAAAAAGGAGAAAACTGCAACACGCCGGGGCACTTGTACAATTTTATCAAGATAAACAGATCTAGCGTTTTTATTGCCGGTCCGTGATAAGTTTTTGTAAAACGGTTTTTTTTAAACTGTATATCACCCGCAAGCGAAAAACGAGACAATCGTCCGAAAAATTGATGTCCTCAGTATATTTGATGCAGTGGAAAATGTCTTGACATAATGGTCTTGTAATTTTTATGAGTTTGATATATTTTTCAGTGATCAAATTTAAAGTAAAAACCAGTCAAATGTAGGTTTAAATTTTACAAGTTATTAAATTAGTTCTCTTCTTTAAATTTAGTTTTTCTTTTTATGTTTAATAAACTATAAACTATAATTAGGAAGTTGAATATAATATTCTAAAAAACAAGGAAAATGCCTTTAAAAATGCCCTAAAAATTATTTCTTACGTAATGTTAGACAAAAATCTATTTGTATTATTTAAATTTACGTAATTTGGCGTTGTCGCGATTATTACAAATAAAACAAGTAACAATCAATTTTTATACTCGTACATATGTATATATCTGCCTGTACGTGACAAAAATTTAATTTGTCAGACCGTTGTGCAGCTCTTGTCGCTTTTGTCTGATACATACGTAAAAAACATACGTAATTAATATAATATGTTAAAACAAAATAAATAACACCAATTTAATTTTTTTCCTTAAATAGAGTAGCTTATGATAAATTACTATCAAATTTTTCCATTCGTAAAAATTATACAAAAAATGTACTCAGTTTAAAAAATGCAAAATATACATATTTTATGTATAAAAAAAATCATGTGCTTTAAAAAGCTAAACAATATTTTGAAATTTTGCATTTAAATTCGTGCTCTACATTATAATCTATACAAGTATGAAACATAGGTACATACAAATTTATAATATTTAGTAATTATGTCCTATGCGATGGATGATGATTATGCATCAAATACACTAATTATTAATAAATAATCTAATAAGGCCATACACAAAATATTGTTGCATTATTCTAAATTTTTTCGAATAGGTCACGTATAATAAATAATTTTGTTGAGCGATATGTATTTTATAACAATGATGTGTTTGTATTTAGGTAACACCATTCAAGGCAAATATTTCCAAATGTTAAATACCGCACTTTTAATAAACAATTAAGTAACCTACATTGAATATAAACAGGCAATTTATGCAAATTTTTATAAAATACGAAATCGTATCCACCCAAATCCTGTATGTAACTTTTCCAAAACTATGAAGTGTGAACCTTTTATATTTTTAAAATTTTTAGAAAAATCATGAATTTAATAAAATTACAGCTGGAATTAGTTATTTTAATTAGAATAAGATACAAGGGTAGCATACAAGATATATTTTAAATAGCTAAATAATATACTAACTATTAATGCGTTTTTTTAAAAATTCCTATTGTAGCCGTAGATAGATTGGCAGATATAATATATAATACAAGCACCCACTATGGACAGTGGTTAGGTGCAAAATGCGCAGTGATGGCATTGACTATGGGAAGGGGGTTGTTCAATAGAAAGAGATGATGCAAAACGAACGGTGTTTTATGTGCCTATAAATCTCCAGGCGGGGTTTACAGTCGCAATTAGCGATTCCTTCAGCTAGTTCGTACAGCCGCATAGTTGCAAAAACGCCAATACGAATATTATTATACATATATAAAAGTAGGTGAGGTGTCCGGTATTAAGCGGTTCTGCAAAGACGTATGTTGGAAGTCAGGGTGCACATAAATCCTTGAACCGAGGCATCGGTGGTACTACGAAGGATTTATTCGGTTTGATTTTCGTACGGTCCGAAATAAAATCGGCCATTACAGTGTCCAATATACGTTGTTAAGACTGGCTGCGAACTGGCTTGGTTACTGCACGAGAAAAATTGCTTTTTATCGGATTTTCCTCGGACTTTCGGCAGCTTTTTACACTTTTATTGGTAAATTTTCAAAACAGTTCTAGTTATACGCACTACCTGTGACATATTTTTCGTCAAATTTAAATATGTTCAACAAGTATATTATATAATAGAAAATGTTGGTAAAATAAACAGTCAAGCATTTCGTTAGACAATTTATATTAGTCATTACTTGCTATATTATTATAAGGTTATTATAGTAATAACTTATAACTCATTAAAAATAATAATAGTAGATATATATCAAAACCTAATTGCCTTTAAATGAATGTAAAAATTCCAGAATTTTTCAATTTTTAATTCAAATTTATAAAAAATACATTTTTATTTAGAACAATATTAAAGCCTTATAACTTATAATTTATAAGGTTATATTATTATTTGGATTTTTGCTATTCCTAGCATTATGTAGAAACCTACTATATTTATCGTGTCTGCCTATTATCCTTACAATTCATTGCCATGGTCGCCAATGCCAATACTTCAATAATGATAAATGGATTATATTTATTTCTTTATTTTGATATACATTCATTTTTACTATACTTTATTTTAGTTATTATAATTAATATCTTTCTATAATACTATGTACTGTGTTATTTTATTATTTAAAAATTTGGAAATTTAACACATTTAAAAAGTATATTTTCCTAATTTAAAACAGTAATTGTTACATTACAGTAGATAACTAAAGTACATGTAGCTTTATAGTCTAAGTATAAATATAATTAAATTTTAGATGAATTTTAGACTTTAAAGGTGTAATTTGTTTTTATCAAATGAAGAATAATATATTTATATTGTTCATGTAAAATCTGTTAATATTAAGACTAACTATTTTTTTTTTTTGATTATTTTATTTTTAACGAGAAAGGTCAATAAAAACTAAATAAAATTGCTTTGAGATATTAAAGCCATTATAAATTTTTCTATACATATCTATTCATATAATAATATATATATATTATTTAGGGTTAGGGAAATTATTAATTTCTATTCGATGTTCGTTTTTAAACGCATTTGAAGATTGTGCAAGAGTTCTCTATAGTGTTGAGTTATAGTATAATTTAGATGTTATTTACCTAAAAATTATACATAGGATTATCTTAACATCATTTATACCATTACAAATTATTTTTAACTCCATAAAATTACTTTTTTTTAGATTTTTAGTAGAGCTATAAATCATGAATGTATTAGTTTTGCTATAATGTGTGTTTTTATTTATGTTTTTAATTTCTATACGTTTAGATTTCTTTAAATTTTCTTGTAGTTTCTGGAGGAAAATTGGATCTAGTTTGAAGGAACAAATGTAAAAAATTCTCAGTTCTTATCAAATTAATCAGGAAAAAATAAAAACAAATTACTGATAATGAAAATATTTATGCAAAACCAATTTTTGACAAAATCAATTTAGTTTTTTTTTTCAAAATTGAAGAACCAATGTAACTTGTAAATTTTAACATAGGTACATTAAATTTCTCTATAAATTATAAATATTTCAAAGTATCTTCTCAATTTATTTTTATTATTTTGTTGTAATTCAAAATATTTTAACCGAAAAAGCTCGAAACAAAATAAAGTGAAAGTCTACTAGACTAATTTTAAGTTTTCTATACGATGAATTTATTCGCACCATTCTATGGTACACGATATTGATTTAAAAGTTCATAATAATAATATGTTATAATATAACATATGCAATGTGATGGAAAAAAAATTAGTTCAATCCGTCGTATTACTTATAGAACATTAATTATAAAATATTCTTAAAAATAAAAGCTGACACAAAGTATTTGTTCATAATCGTTTTTCTCGTGTAACAAATTTTCATTGAATTAAATTTAATGCATAAACCATATACTACAGCGACCTACTCATTCATAAGATACCTACACTCAAAACCTATCGTAGCGACTTTCTCCATTTTTTAAAAATAATATATATGCTGCCTATTATAAACAAAAATAGACTTCACAATACCTACATTTTAGATTCTGAACGGTACGGTACCCACTTGCCGACTTTTTTTTTTTTGAATTGCAAGATTACAAATTACTTATGTATTTAAGTATTTGTTAGAATACAATAATAATCCAATAGTGAATGGAAAATAGTAAATAAAAAATATATCTTTTAACAATTTTGAGACATTATCCTCCCAGTTTACAGGTATTCTATGTGTTTATTATCGTTTAAAATCTAAGATTCTAATATGGAAACACTTTTTTTCAAATCAATATATAGTTGAATAGTAATTATGTGTTTGTTATAACTTATAGCCAATGTAGGTATTCTAGATAAAGATCTTCATTTGCAGAAGCATAATAGTATTTAAATATTTATAATCAACCTATCATACTATTAAATATATGCGATATGTATATGTATTGCTTGTATTATTATATTACTTAATATTTATACGTGTGTTAAAAAAAAAAATTCAAAAATATAATTAAAAAAATTGTACTAAAAGATCCCTAAAGACACTAAGTCTTATAATTTTTCTGGTTACTGGACCTGTGAGTTTTTTAAGGTATAATATGATTTAAACCTACTAAAGCAAAGTTATAGTTCTAAATATATTCGTTGATAAGCTAACCAGTAATAATCCAATTGAGATAACCAGTGCGCCGCAACAATAACTCGCGATAAAATCTAATCAATAGGTATCCAGGCTGCATAAACGAATTGAGTCTGAATATAACCTTTTATGATGAATTGAGCCCCGGGTTGTTTTAGGGTATATAAATTGAGTCCCCTAAAATTTTAGGTATAATACTAATTGAGTCCATGTTTTCACACTGAGTCCCGTCAAATTAAAAAAAAAAATTATTTTGCTTTCCATTAATAGACTTAGGACTGTCTGTAACAAAAAATTTTAAAGATATGGTTAAATTTTTTTTTAATACAATAGGAATAATTTGTGTATAATTAAATAAATATAGTTATTGGTAAAATAAAATTTTTTGATTTTTGTTTTTTTTTTTTTTAATATTTTATAATATAGATATATAATAGTGTATGAAATTTTGTATTGGTAAAAATTTATGGGATAAGCATTATATATTCAAATCTAGTGATTGTATTTGATTGCAACAGCTGCATTTAATCTCCGATTTCTTTTTCTTTTTTACATATAATTGCTTGTATTAATAATATGAACACTTCTAATTTTTATATGTTTTTCACTGTACATTTAACAAAATGTTTATAAATTGGTAAATGTTTGGATGGACTGAATAAAACATAACATTGATTTTAGACTGAAAGGATTCACAATTGTTGGTGGTCCTCGCCATTGAATATGTAAATAAGGCCCATATTTCCGGTTGATATTGTGAGCTTTCAGATATGTAATTTTCTAATATATAGTCGGTAAAACATTCTAATCGATAGTTTTGAGATAAAGTAAAAATTAAATCATTGGTGAAGCAATCGTTGACATCTGGCGGGTTTAAAAATGAAAGCCCAAAAAATGTTTTTAAATATTTATCAATTTCAGAGTTTTTATTTTTATATTCATTAACTAGACCCAATGGTTGGATTTTTCTAAACCACGCTTGTCCCAGATGAAATCGATAACTCCTAAGTCGTACTGATAGCCAAACTTTATTTACGGCAACATAAATTGCCTTTTCAAAATCAGCAAACACAGTTTTAGAATTAAAACATAAATTAAGTTTTTAACATTCTGAAATTATTAATTAAAAAGAAGACTTATACGTGGTTGAAGCTTTGTCTAAAAATAAACAAAATACTAAAGGTGTATAGTTATTATTTTTTATTCTGTGGATAGTAAACAGTTGAGTGAATTATATTGGGTAGTTTTTAAAAGTTCCATTAAAATATATTGTATCACATATAATTAAACAATAAATTGATACCACATGAAAATATTATTATATTTTTAGTTTCATCATTAATCAATATAAATGATTCGTTTTTGTTTGTCTTCGGATTAAAATCAATAAGAGCAGCATGTAATTCTGTTAAGGTTTTTGGTAATTTAGGCATTATGGATGTTGTAGCATGATATATATTTTTCCAAATTAATTGTAAGTCATAGGTATTTAATGTATCTGAGTAAATCTCTCTTAGATCTTTATGAATAATTTTTGAAGGTCTCTTAACTGGATCATCTAATGCTTTGCGTTTTAGTTTATTGCTAATTTTCTATCAATTTATCAAAGATTCACTCTTGGTTATGACTTATAGATTTCTCAACTATAATATTAAATTCATTTAATTTAAAAAATGACTTACAGTTATTTTTGCAACAAGTTCAGCGTTAGTGATTTTACGATAAATGTTTGTGAAAATAAAATTTATGTCCATTGATTAAAAATATAATTGTATTTCTTCGCTTAGTATAACTTCATCCATGATGCTCGGTGTACCTCGTAAACTAGAGTGTATATAATATAATGAAGACAATTTCCGGCCTAAATAATATGTTGTTATGTTATCTGACGAAAATTATAAAAATAATATGAACGATATTCACAAGGCCGTATCCAGAAATTATTTTTGGAGGAAATCTAAAACATGTGTATTGTAATCTCACTGAATTTAAGTTTTACAATTGGTTAAAAATAAGATAAAAAAAGATTTTCAGGAGAGGGTCCGAACCTCTTGGACCCCCCCCCCAGGTACGGCTTTGCACATTTAGATGGAGCGGCTTTTGACGCTTATAGACTTACTTTAGACAGTAATTATTATACTAGCGACGATAGAAATAAAATCTAAAATTCCCGGCCCATATAATATGTTACTATATTATCTGACGAGTCATAAAATTATATGAACGATATCCTATAAGTATATCGGACTCAATTCGTATACTATTAGTTTCCTAACCCCAAACTCAATTAGTACATGTTCCGTTTGTACCCGGGACTTAATTAGTATATTATTTTTTCCCCGTTCAGGTTTAGGGACTTAATTGGTATACAACGGGTATCTATCATTATAAATCGATTATAACAGTAATATCAAATCATTAATAACTTTATTAACTGGATCTATTAATCGTTTTGGAATAATACGTATGGGTACCGAATCCTCACATACCTACACGACTTTACTGAAATTCAAAGATCGATTTCAGACTGACCCGCGACAGTATAGGATCATCGTCGACGGTATAACTCGACAACCAAATCGTCTCTACGTTATATAGTTCAAACTCTACAGTCTACACTATAAAACTCCAGATAATACATACAGACTATTTATGAACGACAGAAGTTTGTGAACAGATCTCATGCATATATACATGCACACATACATACAGACAAATAATAACGACAATAACATTATGCACGAATATTTGAAGATAAAAAAAAAACATAAGCCATTGATTTCTCTTTTGGATAGGTATCTGTCTAATCAACGAATCACGAAGCGGTTTTTTTTTTTTTTTTTTTTTTTTAAA
>JACXSJ010000940.1:66143-100942 GCA_014851325.1 Pentalonia nigronervosa | reverse complement strand
CGTCGCTGGACACGGTAATTATTATCCCGCGCCTGTACGCTGAACTGGTCTAGGTCGGCGGCGGCGGCGGCGGCGACGGGCACGCGCGCGCGTTCGTCAAACCGCCTCCGTCCGTCGATTGTTCATTCAACACAACACCGCTGGCGCGTGTACGGTCCGTTTTTATTGTCGTTATCGCCGGACACGAACACATAACGCGATCGAAAATAAAAACTACTATTATTACTCGAGTGTTACTGGAAACCGTTCGTTATACATATACGGGTACTTAATGTGTCTTATATAGGTGTATGTATAATATATACGTACGCGAGTACACCGCACACGATAATAATATATATTATATAATGTAAGTTTTTTTCTAACTTATAAATACTTCATTTTTCCCCATTAGTTTTTATTACCTCGGAGAGTAATAATATACCGGCGACCGGATTCCGGTGGTGCCGGGACCAGATAGCACGCGGTTTTTGTGTATGCACACGGTCGTCTGAAAATTACAGACGACGGCATTTGAATTTTCAACTAACGTCGTTAAACAAAAGTATGCAATATTATAATATCGATATCATTCTATAATGATTAATGACGTCTGTAGTGCATTTCGTATCTCGAAGACAGTCGATTTAAACACTCCGCAGCGGTCTTGGTGAGGCATATGATCTTTATGCTGTACTGCTGCAGTAGCTATACTTATGGAAACATGGAATAAACGTCTAAACGCCCTGAGGTGCAATTATGTGTTTTTATGTATACACTCAACACACGTTGGACGTTAAGTTAATCCAATTAAATATCGTTAGCACGGTTTGGATCAGACGTAAAATTTTTTTAGTAAACCAGAAAATAATGAACATTCAAAACAAATACAATATAAACCGCGTTGTTGTTGTCGAAAAAAACCAAGTTTCAGAAAAGAGAAAACCTTATATTTTAGGTACTCTTATTGTCTCATATACTCTCATGTCAAGTATAGTTTACATCAGTTTTTTCTAAGACACCCATACGTCAATTTATGTTGACATATACAAATATACAATCATTCACATGCTAACACGTTACCTACAAGTTTAATACATTTCAACTTGAAGCTTTCGATGCAGCTCGATTGTATGAAGTCCACTTTATAAAAATCTAGTGATAGGTATAATGTATTGAGTTAAAATATGGTTTAAATTTTTAGGTATAGGCTCAGAAGAGAAAATCACCTACCGGTATAGTTTAGTTAGCCATTTTTGTCGACTCGGAGTCTAAGACGAAACGGTTGCAGCCTGAAACTAGTTCAGTTTTTTGTCGACGGTAGTTTTTCCATGATAGAACGCACACGTGGCTTTAACACTATAGGCTACGTCGAAAAAACGAATAGACGCAATTACACGATAATCGTCAGGTTTTCGTAGACAGCACCCGCAGTTTTCGTTCGCACTACGTGAACGTGACACATCCAAGCCGACGGAAACTAACAAACTGATTACAAACCATAATTGATCTACTGAAGGGCCAAGGTGATTAGTCGATCGTGATTGACGAGACAGGTTTTTCCCGACAACGATAGCGACGACTTGAAGTTTTTCAAAGAATTGTTTTCACAATCAAAATGATCGGCGTTGGGTACCCTAACTATTGGGTATTGTGCTTGCGAGTGGTTTGGACCATATACTTATATCAGAATACTTGAGGTTACTAAAACAGTGAAACAGGAGTATAAAACGTACGGTCTTCTTGATGAGAAAAATCTCTGTATAAATATAAATATAAATTATTAATAGTATTTTTATATTATGAAATACTATAGGGGTAAAATTCAAATAGACGTTTACATAATTACACAATATTTATAAACTGCACCATTTTATATAATAACAGTATATAATATACAAAAATGTTAAATATTAATATTATTTTACTAGTTTACCACCGTATAATTTGTTTACTTTTATTACCATTTTCGCTTCCGAATGGTCCTACGCGGTTACAGTCCTACCTCTTACTACCTACTACTAATTTATACTACATTTACGTCTGAATACATTATTACAATAGGTAGTATACATTTGATTATTCGTAAATTAAACACCCCAATTCCGTGGAACCATGAAAGTTATTAGTTACGCGTTGGTATTTAGGTGTATACATTTTGTGATATTTAAATAACCCTGATCGAAACAAGACTGTCAGAAAATTTTACGTATTCATCGGGTCTTCAAATCCGCACAGAAGACGTCTCGCGTTGTCGGATGCATAAAATTTCACGTCAATACCTATTATTATTATTATCGTTATGCACGTGAAAAGGGTTGAAGGAAGCATCAGTAATGCAATTTTATTCTTTCTGTCGTGTAAACATTTAAGTATTCTTTTGCAAATTACTATGTCGTATTGACTCCACGCAATTAGTAGTGCAAATTCATTCTAATTGCGTTCCATGATTTAAATTTTTTCAAGTTCTGCGGTGCGGGGGCAGGTGGGCGATACAACGTACGTGATAATAATATATTCTACCGTACGCCATTGAACCGAAGCTCGTGTGCAGCGAGAGGTTTTCGCGGTTTATATATACATTTATAATTGAGATTCATGCGAATCTTATGAACGCGGTTTTTACGACCGGGTTTCCTGCGCGAAAATCGGTAACTGGAAACGTCGAAAGAAATATCGTCTGGTCTCGCCTTTATCGCCATCTTCATGCTCGTTCCTAATTTATTGTATCGGACCGAGCTTCGGCGAATAGAGTCTAGTAGTGGTACCTTATACGCCATTCGCCGCCACGCACTGTAGCCGTCCGCCAACCACGCGAAAAACCCTCTCGCGAAACAATACTTTTCGCCCGCCACCGCCGTGTCCTGCTGACGGGATAAAAATGCTCGGGGTTTTATTATCATCGTTATTGTCATTATTATTACTATGCCATTGTCACGAGATGTTTTGCGACGTTTTTTGTGTTTATACCGTATATATTATTGTACCAATAAATATCGTGATATTCGTAAACTACACGTATTACGTGTTTACAGAGAAAATCATTACCTATTTTCACCCCGGTGCAGCAGATAATGGTTTTTGAAAACGGAATCGTTTGGAGGAAGTAGGAAAATAACAAACGTTTCCGCATCATATATTATTTATGCCACTGTGCCACTTCTGCAGTTGGCCGAGTTTCATGCGCGGATGCGTGAATAACATATATATATATATATATATATATATATATATATATATATATATATATATATATTGTTGCTTATAGTTATTTAATCTACCTAAATGTATATATAAGACTTAAAATCTTGACTATGCGATTTTGTGACATCCTAGTAAGTTTATAGTCAAATATTCTGTTTACACAGTAATGTTACCACACAGAGTTTTTTGATAATATACTAAGTCGTCTAGTTTCTGATGGATATATTATCATATTTTACTGGTGGTTAAGAAGGGGATGAGGCGTTAAAGGCCACAAATATAATTTAAGGTAATTCTTTTTCTTAAAACCTATACGAAATGTATAAAAAATATCAATGAGTTGAATAATTTGACAAAGTATTCATATTTTTTATCTTGAATGCATATGTGGCATATAATATATTACAGTAGACTGTACATATACCCTATGGAAACATCATAAGACTAACACACGGGAAAATAAAATTGATTTTATGTGATTAAGCTGTGATTTATTTTTAAATAAATACGTAAATTCTCTATTTTTGTAAGTCATAGGTTCAAAATGTAAAATTATGATATTAAATTATAAGTATCTATATAATGCGTATGATATGCCTAACACATATTAGTGAAACAAAATTACAAATATTTTTTATTATTTGTGGAGTAAAAATATTTTTACAATGTGTGACATAAATACTTTTCGTATTGTATTGAGACATTGTGTTTTTTTTATGTTTGTTGTCGCGGTAAAAATAAATATCCGCTATAGAATTCAAACTGTAGATGAACCATGTAATTTAACTTTTTTTTCAACCGAACGCAGTTCAATGGATACAACTGATACAAATATTTTCGGTTAGCAGAACTAATTGTTACTGAAAACAAGGTCGTATTATAAATCATCGGTATTTCTAAATATTGACACAATAATAGCAATAAAAACAAATTTCACGGTTTTCGTTTATGTCCTTTTTATTTAAAAATTCGTCTAAAGCAGTTTAAACAAAACCCAAAACTAAACAAAATCTTTGTTGTATTACCTAAATGCCCTTTTTGAATTAAAAATGAAATTAGTTATTACGATTTCAGATTTTTGTCGTATTTTACTGAATAGGTTAGTGTAAGATTTTTTAGATAAAATATTGCATGAAATGTGAATTTATCGTTACTCGTAGAAAATGCAATTCACCTAAAATATATTAATTGCAGATACACCTATCAGATTTTAATGCATATGCTTTATTATAAAATACATATCATAGCGACTATATACTAGTATACGATTATAGGTGTGAAGATGAAAAAAATAAAATGTAACCCCTTATGGCATGTACCGTACCATTCGTACCTACTATATTATATAATATTGTATATTAAGTTATAGGTACAGTGATACTTTTAACAGTGAATACTAATTTCTAGGAAAAATTCGTACTTAAAAATGCAACTTTTTACTAGAAAAATCTAAGACAAAAGTATCACACAATTCTACCATTCGCTCTTATTTTTTTACATTTATGATTGTTGGTGAAACTACTTTTAATTTCTGTATTCTTTATTTAGACGTTGGTTTTAAAATAATTTTACATTGAATACAGAAGGTTGTGTTATGAATATTATAAAAGCGTTATGTAATAATTTAACTTGATAATGTAAAATTATGTACCTATATACTAAACTTCATATACAAAAATGATTAAATTAATTGAGAGTATATCAACCCTTTTTATTACACATTTATAAGACAACGATTTAATGTATACATTTAATTTATTACATTTATTTTATTAATTACATAAAATAGTAATTTTAAATAATATTTACAGTAGAATCTCAATGATTCAGAGACAGATAAGGTCCAATTACCTACTTCTGGTTATCAAAAATACGATGTAGTTATTATTGAGTTATTGCCGCGATTCCATTGCACTTTTTGAATTACCGGACTATTTAATAATATATTTACTGATTATAGAAAAAAAATTCTTATTATTACTTTTAATTTTTAATGATTGGCATGAATCAGTTTTTTTTTATTTGAGTAATGCAATATACATTAAAAAAGGTTTTTGTACCATATTATACTCATTAAAATGTCAAATTAATGTTCAATTGCATATCGCGTCATTCATGATATAATCAAAGATATGATAAAATATAAACGCAATCAACTGTACAGAATTTGCAATGTAATAAGATTTTATAAAAAAAAAAAATATTAGAAAAATCAACTAATTAATTCAATTGAAAATATTTTATTAATGTTTTTTAATAAAAAGAAAAACAGTAACTTAAAACACCTTCGATTTACAATCCCGTTTATATTGTAATTGGAATGTATAGAATGATTAGAAATGCATATTATAAAAACGGTGAGGACTTAACAGAAATCATATCTCACCATGAAATTCTTATTACCACATGTGTCCATTGTACAATAATAATTGCATTCTATAATACATTAAATGTTTTATAATTATATATATTATATATAAAAAATATAAATATATATATATATATATATATTCAATAACTTTCGAATAATATAAGGGTAAGTAAATCTATTATAAACGCGAGTATTCCGTCCTTAGTGTGCGTTTATTAATCCTTTTATTAATTTAGTGCTAAACAATTAAACCTGTATTTATAAAAAGTAAACTGGTCAATTATTGCAAGTACCTATATTTCAACAAGTCACATAGTATTATTGATAAATGATAATTAATAATAGTGACAAGATTTGAATTTTAATCTAGTAGTTTTTCATGTGCTGTGTATTTATACATACAATATGATAATTTAGGATACCTTCACATTTTGATACTGAGTAAAACAATAAATGTATATAGGTTATTTGAAGAGTATTTTTTTATTTTTATGTCTGCATGTCTCTTTATTGGGTAAAAAGAAAAAACTCCCAATTCAAAACAAACAAAAAAACAAAATAAAAAATGTGGGCAAATGAGTAACGATCTGATATGCTTATTGCATGTAGATCGAGTGTGTCACTGTAATGGATGTGTTAAATTTGATTTCAATGATAAATCATTGCATACGAAATATACGATTCTGAGCGAAGACGGTCTGTCAGCCTATATTACTAAGTATATTTTATGATATTATACTGCTATTAAAATAATTTATTTTACTGATAGTAATACGGAGTTGGTTGAATTAATTTTTGGCTAAAACATTGCATTTGAAAATGTCATTGTATGTTTAAAATATTATAATAACATACATTAAAAGTTTTAAGTACCTACGAATAATAATATTTTTAAATTACAATAAAATAACTGAAATCGTCATTTTACGTTCAAATATCTAATTTTGTCCACACTTGAACTTTAAATATAAAAAAAAAGACTTTGTTTAAATAATTTATATTTAAATTGGTTGCAATACCTATGGAATAGTTATGTGAAACCATATATTAAATTTTCAAGTCTTAGCTATAAAAATTTAAAATTTAAAAATTTTTAAACCACAAAATTATTTGCATATTTGTGTAATTTTGAAGACTTTTATAATCACTATAATAGAAACTTATGAGGAATCTTGTATTACATTTTCAAAGATTTTAACCAAACGAAAATTTTTCAATCAACATTTAAAAAACAAAAACCTAAAATTTTAAGTCTATAAATTATTCAAAAAGAATCAAATATTTTAAAAATCCCATCATATAAAGAAAATGCTAAAATAAACCCTTTTAAAAAATTTCAAGTATCTATAATCATTAATTTTTGAAAAAAAAAAACAAAATAGATCTTAGTTCCCATTTTCCTTATTTTTTTTTTTTGTTTTTCCCAACGTTTTTGAAAAATACTGAAATTTTTAATTTTGACCTCTCAAAAGTATCGACTAAATCAAATGTTTATCAGAAACGACGTTTAAAGTTTATTAGAGAATTATTTCGACTACTTATTGTGTATATACAAAAGAAAACATTAAAAATACACACATCATTGTAAAAATAATACATTCATCGCTCAAAATCTAAAACAAAGGAAAAAGGAATTTTTTTATGACAAAAAGTATTTTTTATATTTGTTGCAATTCACAAATGAATAAGTTTTAAGATTTGAATTTTACACCAATTATTTATTCTTACATTTTTTAGGTATAATATATTTTTTAAATATTTTGGTTCTTTTTAATTTTTATATAAATTTATGAATGATATAATTCTTTTTAGTGAGTAAAAAGCTCAAAAATGTAATACAAGGATGTTTATAAGTTAATATTACAGCAATTAAAAAATATGGAAAATACGTGCACTGGACATTTTTATTTATAAGCTATAAAAATTCAAATTTTTATATAACTCATAAAAAATAACTCTAAAATATATAAATTTTTTTGTAATTAAAATTTAAAAAAATTAAATTTTTTTCACCTAAGTTATATAGTTTTAAAATTTTACAATTCAATGAAAGATTTCAAATTTATCTTTTTTACTGAATTTAAAGAAGCCGAGTATAAAGTCATATATATATTTTTATGAAGGTCAAAATTTTGACAATATTCGATATTTAAACGTATATTAACAATTTATGTTATTTGTTATTATTTAAAATATATTAAATGTAGAAATTTGAAACATTTTACTTAGCATTGTTACTCAAATCATAATGTTCTAATTACAATTCAATTTTTAAAACGCTTACAACACCTAAGGCTTGAAAATATAATACAATGTTTCTTATGCATTTTCTTTCAACAACATTAAAATCTCAAAAATACGTATGCACAATTCTATAAAAATTTTAAGTCCATATGTTGGCATAATTGGATATTGAATCAAAAAATAAGATTTATAGTAATTTTGTTATAATTCAAAAATTTTTATTTGTAGGCACTTTTTGTTACTCAGTATTAGTTTTATTGATTATACCTATTATACACACAATGCAATTTTTAAAATATTTGTATTCATTTTGAGCTTTTGACTCATTCTGTTCTACGGTACGTTGGTATTGATTCATAAGTCCATAAAAGTTAGTAATATTGTTTAAAATAATAATATAATATTAATATATTATTATGCAATTTGTTTTGGGCAACGTTTTAGTCAACGCACCAAATAATTAATAGAAAAATAAATTAGTTAAACCTATATAAATATAATATAAAATATTTTTAGACATAATAGACTGACCGACTGTTTTAGAATTTTTTTTTTTTTTTGGGATACAATAGTTTATCATTAAATTCAAATTTAACACATTCATTCAGTGACTTTCTCAATGTCGGTGTATACTCGAAATCTACGTCAAAGCTACTTCCCTAGTTATTTTCTGCGATTTACTATATTTTCCAATATTCGTTATTTATTTTTTCTCTATGTCTTTACATTGATGATTGTAAGTGACATTTTTTGTCATAGTAATAATCAACAAAATTATACAACACAAATATATATATTTGTAGATATAATAAGATAATCATAAACATAATATGTACGAGATGCTGTTAGAGAATAACCATGAATCATAATTTATACGCTATAATCATATTTTAAAAGTTTGAATATTTTGCTTTACTATCCATTGGTATCAAATTTAACAATGACCTCGGTTATTATGTATAATATAATACTATATAATAGTAATATGTATTATGCCAACAAAAAAAAATTATCTTTTTTTTTAATATCATAAAAACTTAAAACGTTATAGTGTTAATTTATTATAACATTGTAAATGTTAAAATACTAAGTTTTCTAGTTAACATCGAAAGTAATTGTTTATGTCTAAACGTTACACACCTACAACAGTTTATATTACTAATCTAAATATGTATTATACGTTTTAATATATGTATAAAATGTTAACTACCTACATATTTATTTTCAACCATATATCCGTACATTTTCAAATTTCTTAATACTTATACAGTGTATCGTAGTATACATATACTGCGGTCCATTTTAATGTTACATAGCCAATTTCAAATGCCATACAGAACGATGTATTGACCCCGACAATAATTACCAACGGCGGGTCACGGCAAAAAAGAATGATGTGAACGGTATCATAATATTATATACGTATACCTGCTTAAACGAGTACTTTGGATGCGACTCTCGTGCGTGAACGTTGGCAGGAATTCTTTCTCCGTATAATATAATGCGGTGCAAATAACACCGGCGCCGGAAGAGATGTGGCGGGTGGTAAGGGTGGTTGGGTGAAAGAAGATAGATAACACGACTCCCGGAACACAACGGGCTCCTTGAATATTTCGAATGCAATCCGGTAGTTTATCATTTCTAGGAGGGGACGGGCGTAGCATATAGATGATAAAAAAAAGTAAAATAAAAAATTGGTAGAGGCGCCCCGGTTTTTCTCTGCTGCATTGTCGGGGGTGGGCGAATAAATCTCCAGGATCAAAAACGCGCTTGCGCAGCCCGGCGACGACCCGAACGTGATAAAGTGCCCCGAAGGCTTTTATTTTATCTTAAATTTCTCGAGACGCAGTTTCTCTCTTTCCTTACGCGTATATATATACTTACACAACAGCTAGTGGTGGTATATATACACGCTGCAGCACGTCCGCTCTTGTCCTCTACCCGTCTTTCTCGATCTCTCACCCCCTCACAATCGTTCCGTCCATCTATCTTTTACTCGAATTCTTTCTATCTCTGTGTTTATTTATAATACACGGCGGCTGCGAGAGGACTATAGGGGTAAAAATGGCTCTACCCGTTTGTCTGGGCTGTCTGTACTGGCTGGCCACCGGTTTTTATATTGTTTTATTGCCCCCCGATACTGTAACGATCCCTTTGGTCCTCTTCGTAGGAAAAAAAACAAGTAGGAAAAGAGACGGAAGGGAAAAAATTATTGCGCACGGACACAGAGTTATAGAGGGCAATTTCGGATGCGTTCGAGTTCCGGTGTAGGACGACCTCTGTGTTCGGGTAACCCTGCAGATGTATATGGACCTTTTTAGGCTCTCGATTTAATATTTATGTGCTCTGTTGGCAGATTTGTGTTGGCGAATGTCCGTTTTATCTCGAGCTCTATTGTATATGGTATGTCTTTTACGTGATGAAGTTTACACAAATAATATACAACTGCGAAATTTAATATTTATTTGACAGTAACTGCGCGTTGATAGTAAATTCACGGGTGATCACATTGATAGGTACTGCATGTTTAATTTTAAACATGAAATAATATATTATAACAAATTATATAATAACATTTTATCGCTGTATAAACGATATTATATTTAGAGAGTATAGATAGAATAAATAATACTAAAATTAAAAACCATTTTTATCCTAAATATTTATTTAAAAAAATGTATTTTTTCTTTAATGCTAAAAGTTATTGGTGTGTGGGAAAACATACATATATCATAAAAAACTATAACATTGAATCTTGTTTAATAATATTTTTATTATCAATAGGAATTCATATAAATTTAATTTAAGTCCAAATAATCTGATATTTAAATTTAAAGTGTGCATCATTGTATAGAAACTTATAATAGGCTTTTTTAAAATATATTATTTATTATTCGCGGATAAAGTTTTTTTAACATCGTTAAATAAATATACATTACATTTAATTAAATCAACAGAATAATAATGAATACTTCAGTGTGTGTCTGTGCTATTACACATTTTTATTAATTTAATAATTATATTTATTAACTGTTCTCTAACAATAAAATTTAATAAGTAGATATTTAAAGATACATAATTTACATGATGTATACTAATACATTTTAATATTAGATCTGAATATTGTTTTAAATTGATTCTATTAATATTTAATAATTTATGTTAGATATTAGGTATAATAGTTGATTTTATACTATAGGTAATAACTAATAAATAATGATATTATTTTGTTTTTAATTATTGATTTTAAAGAATTACTGTTGGATTTCATATAAAATGTATTAGCAATATATATGTATCTATGGCCCCAAATGAATCATCTCAAGATCAATTAATGAATAATATGTAAAAAATATATAGAAACGTGCGTTATTTTCTCTAAAATATGTTCATTAGTAAACATGGTAAACTAACCTAAATTGGCTAATATTCTATGTATAATAATATAATAGGTACTAAAAAATTATCTAATATAAATTATCACTTACCTAGGAGAAAATTTAAATTTATGTTGAAATGTTTATTTCAATATAGATTGAAAATAAAATAGTTTTAGATAAGATGTTGAATAAAGTCAGCTCATTCTTGATTATTATATTTCATAGTTCATAATACTGATTTACTTTATTACACACAACTTTTATAATTCAATTTCTTTATATACAAGTATATATAATATGAAATATGCAATGTTTTAATCATTGTAATACCCACCAATTGACTTGTGGCTTTAGTTATTGAAATCTCTAATCATTAAAGAAGCAGCAAACCGTTGTCCCTACCTACCAGTTCAACAATATTTATTTATTATTAATTTATTTTTTAAGTATTTAAAACCCACAACATAATACCTTAAGATATACAAAACAATTAAAAAAATAACTATAATATTGATTATGAAATATATTTTCTGTGTATCTAATAAAATTTGAACATTATGTAAATGTAAATCGAATTTCAGTTTATTAATTAACAAATTAATGATCATAGTTAAGTTTACCCATTTTGTAAAACAATATTATTATGATACGATACAAGAATTGTTGTTTACAAATGCAGTATGATCTGTATAATAATTTAAATAATCTATACGGACATTTCACATTAGGCTCATACGAAATTACATCGGTGTGTTACAAATCGTTTTAGACCGATTCTACTGCGGCGGGTACTTGGCATGAATAAATGTACAAAAGTGGTAATAAATTAAGATTTATTTCTTCGGCCCATAAAATATACACTTCGTTTAATTCTGCAGCAGGTATCTTTACGCGGGCGATTGTATCGATTTTAAAATATTATTTGACTTTCTATGCGGTTTGTAACGCATTAAAAAGCACGAATAAAATATTACCACTGCCGGGGAGAGAAAAAAATATACGAAATAAGTTCTTTTCACGTGAGCACCGGCGTTATAACCATCGGGTCGCTGGATTTATTTCGCAGATGTATCGCGTGCTTATGGTATGCACCTATTATAGCAGCACGCGGTTAATATGCACGGCCATAACCTAAAGGCTAAATCCTAAGCAAACACATTTGAAACATATTTGATGGCATTAATGTAACGTAGAATACACGTACTCCCATTGCAGCGTATACCGCGAGTAAAATATTATAAAACTGATCCATGATTTTTTTCCCGTTTTGAGGGTCGGTAGTGTATCTATAATATAATAATATATATCGTATAATATATATATTTATGTGCGGCGTATATTTGCGGGATTTTCGGTGGAAATGTAATTATTATTATTTTCCGTTGACGGGCTTTGCCGATAAGAGGATAAAGGTCATTGGGCGTTGCGGCGACAGCGGACACGGGAAGTCGGAAAACGGCGGCGGCGGGGAAGAAAAGAAACCCATAAATAAATACGAGGAAAAAAGCCAAACTGGAATCAAGATGAAGGGCAGAAAGCCGGCGAAACGTGGCCCGGTCCAATATATCAGCGCCTGCAATGCGGGATTTCAAAGCCTAGTTGATTTATATCGCAAAAG
This sequence comes from Pentalonia nigronervosa, assembly GCA_014851325.1. Classification (NCBI taxonomy): domain Eukaryota; kingdom Metazoa; phylum Arthropoda; class Insecta; order Hemiptera; family Aphididae; genus Pentalonia; species Pentalonia nigronervosa. The sequence continues at coordinate 88,146 of JACXSJ010000940.1, read as the reverse complement.
TTGAACTTTTCGAACAGGACTTTCGATATATCTTCCGTGGCTTTTTTTTTTATGTTTTTCGCTCTGTTCGGTTACGATACGATGCTTATTTATATAATATATATATATATATATATATATATTATGATTACAATAATATAACGAATGCGGCCGATAACGTCCCTACAGATGCGACGCGACACACGCACTTACTGCAGTTATATGCTTATATTGATAAATTGTTGTCATTATACACAGCTACTGCATCTACTAAATTTTAGTCGCATCGCCGTTGAAATTTTTGAGTGCATTTTTAAAAATACAATATCGTCTATCTATTTAGTACCACGGTCGTACTACAGTCGAACAAAAATTGTAAAATCGTGTATCAAGTTTTATACGCGATGTGTATTCATATATAATATGTTAGAATTTATAATAAAAAAAACCAAAACTTATTTACAATTTCATTTTTTTTTTTTTTTTTTTGATCGATTATAATATAGTGCGTAGGAAAATATTATACTAATTATTACTCGAGTACTAAAAGCGCTCTGATGTAGAATCTAAATCGCTTTGGTTTGTTTTTGTGAAGTTATTCCTATCAAATAGAAATATGTTTAAATGCTTTAAATAATTACAACTAGACATAAAAAAATCGTCTGCTTCTCAGTTGGTGTGCATTTTACATTTTGAAAAATTGGAATACAATAAAATACAACCAAGATCGTATAACATAATAAATATATTCATGACAACATACTGATTGTGAATGGTTGGCCTACTGTATACATGCATTGAGCATGCTGCGAACCATAATGTTTTATAAGGGTAATTTAATTTTGACTTTAATGTATAACCTCTAATTTAATATTCAAGAACAAAAATGTACTATGTAGTCGAATAGATTTAATTACATAAAATTTAGTACGGAGTACGTCAAAACATATAAAATATATTGTTTGTTCAATAAACTTCGTTGCTCATGCTATGCTAATATTATACAATTTATTATATTATGCATACTGTTAAGATACTGAATGCCATGGCTATACTTGGTCAATAAAGTAATTTTCAGATTATACTTTTTTACAAAAATAATCGTCCAAAAAACTATTGTGTTGACATTTTTATAGAAGTATTAAATACAAATTAATTTCCGACATCGTGCATAGCATTGCGAGCACGCCATTAATCCAGATATCATATTTTATTGTATGATTGTATAAATATGATAATATAAACATTATACTTGAAATTTCAATAGATTAAATTGTGAAAAGTCAACCATTATTCTAATATCAAGTATTGGCTGTAAACATGTGCAATTACGACAAACACCGGTCATTCGACTCAGTTCATAAAACGTGTACGAATTGTAATGTTCTCTGCTGCATGTATAAATAATATGTGTATTTGTATTTTGTTCAAACGAGTTTGAAATTATATCGTCAAAGTTGGAATTGGTTTTGTCGGGATTACGAATACACCAATTCAAAGAGTAATTTTTCATATTTTTCGATTGGAATACCGAAATAGTTATTTATACATGTGTTTAGCCGACCACCGTGATTAATCAAGTTGGATTCAACTATTCTTGCGGTCTTAATTTTAGCTGTTTGTGACAATAAATCATAACAGCCATGTAACTTGTTCAACACTTGTGTCCCTTGTGTTCATCGTCTTCCACACACGGCGTTACGACAAACCATTATAATTCACTCTAAATCGTTACTATTATAGAATATATCATCTAATTAGAAACTGGTTATTTTTTTTATTATTATTATTAATGGCGACCGACCCCGGCTACACTATTATATAATCTCGTATACACTAGCACACAATATATTATTTAGTTGTAGGGATTCAACATTTATAGCTGATTTGGGATTGTATATAGATATTAGGAAAAAGGAGAAATATTTTTGGCACTATTATACGATATTTGTTCTATTGGACATATTTTGTTTGTCATTTTGTATAAGTTAGACTGTACAATATACAATTTGTCCTGGAAGCCAGTTCAAATGCGAAAACCCGTAATTTTAAAATGAATAATTCATTAAAAATAAGCAACCGACCGAAAACAAAACACAGAGATGCATCATCAATAAAATTTCAAATGTGCCACTCCGATGAACCGTAAACTATATCGTACAATGTACATCTATAAAATAAATGTGGGATTCGAAAATGTTTCGACAAGACAGCATAATCGAAAAATACAAATGGATGTATGTACAAGTATAGAATTGTTTAAAGATATTTAATTATTAAAAATGTGTTATAATTTCATTATTTAATATTTAGTTAAGTTTTCATTAAATAATCTTCAAAACATCATATTACCTAATCATTTTTTTTTTTATTCACTATAACACTATAATAAAACGATAAGCTTTAAAAAAAATTAAAAAAATATATAAGTGTGTTTACATGTTTTAAAGAAGGTTAAAAATACAATATACGCAAATTCATGGGTTAATTTGTTAAGCTAGGTTAATTTAATTAACTAATAGTAATCAGTGTTAGAACATTTTTTATACAACAATAGTTCTTTAACATAAAATTAAATTATTTCAACCGATGAAACACCCGATAACTAATTTGAAATTATTAAAAATATGGATTTGTATAATCCAACTTTTATATGATGTAAATTTACACAAATTGGAAAGTACTTACTTTAAATTTTTAAAAATACATTCAACAACAAAATTTACTATTGCGCAATTAATATTAAATTAATATTGAAAAAAAAAATATGAAGAGTTCAGTAATTTTCTAATTTATGAAACAATGAAAATCTATTTTGAAATGCTTAGAAGTTTTGTGAATTAAAAATTAACTATTATAGAATTTAATATATCAACGTAAAACTAATTGAGTTAGTAAGGTTGGTAGATTACATGTAATAAAGTAAGTTATATAGGTAGCATCTAGTGAAATACAAAACAATTATTGTATAGACCAAATGTTTTATTCTTTATGAAACATACGCATACTATAAAACAAATTAAAATTAAAACATTTTACATTATTTAATATTAATAATTTATACGAAAAATTAGGCTTTAAAAACTAACATATTATAAAGTTCCCAATATCACTAAATAACGAATTGCCAAAATGCTAACGAATTAAAATAATAATATTAAAAAAAGAAATAGATAATTGGATTCTGTTATTTATATAGTAAGATTCGAGGTTTAGTTCATCATCATTAAAAAGGTTTTGTATTGGATATGTGAAATGTGAATAAAATGATAAATTACTGATTACGAAAAATGATTCTGAACAAAAGATATCGGTATTTCTAAGAACTGTTTACATCAGATTATAAAAAATATAAGAATATATATAAAAATCATAAGAAATCTCAATTTTGTAGGTCTAATTACTATTAATCTTGTACCTGTTTCATTTTAAAGCCGAAGGTATTAAAATAGAAAACTGTATGAACTTATGAATACAAATGATTTGCACATTTTCGTGATTTTGACATTTTGTCAACATTTGAACTTCAAACACTTATAAAAAAAATTATAATTTATTACTTTCAATATTTCTAAGTAGTTATAAAAATAACTTCCGAGAAACTTTGAATTTAATTGTAAAGCTTTTTGGTAGAGAAACATAAATGTGAAAATAAAAATATACGTACCATATAATATAATATTATGTATCACAGTTGCATCTACACATTCTACATATTATGTAAATAGTTCATCGTATGGATTACGATATAATTATAGACGATTTCGAAATTTTTATTATCAGTTAGAATAATATTAGCTATTATGAAGTGCGATTTAACTTTACTACCTAGTTTACTGAACATATACGTACCACGTACGAATAAATGTAATTCAAAGTTTATAATCCGAGAATTGTTAAATATAAGTTTATTTATTCGTCAACGAACTATAGATTTTTTTTATTATGCATACATTATTAAAATCTGAAAGTTTTTTTTCAGAGTCAACTACAATTGCTTTTAAATTTAATGACGCGCACACTTTAAATGTACTAACTAAGATTTATTCGTTTTTAAGCCACTCATTATTCATTATATGCAATGTTGAATATATAGAATAGAATAACATTTTTCTTCATGTTTTTTCCATAGAAAATTGCTTTTATAATGTTCATGTTTTACGCGAAGAACATGTTTCAAAACACACACAAATTATATGCAACTATAAGAAAAGATAAAACTGGAATAATAAAATATAAAAACAAAATCATGTTCTTTATCCAATCCATTAAACGGGTTTTAATTTGAAAATTAATAAATCTTTTGAATGATTTAAAACAAAAACAGTATGTCTCTTTTTTTTCAAAAAAATGTTTAGAATTATTAATGTAACGCTAAATCGTTAGCATTATTCAAAAATAAGTACGATTCGATGTTCAGCCGGGCTTTTATAATATGTTTACGTACATAAATTCTATACAAATTATTCGGTATTAATGTAATGCGTTTAATTTCGCATAAAACTGTTGATATTCGCACACGTGTCCCGGGCACATGTAAACGCGCCCGAGGATGTTTTTTACGACCTATTCCAGAGGAGGGCGGATTGTTGTAAAACTAACCAAAACGGATGGGGGATTATATCATGAACTTTGGTTCCAATTTTACTTTCGGAGACACGGCGAGTAGGAAAAAAAGTAACACAGCATAAAAAGCTTTACGAGTATAAAATATAGCGCTCAACCAGAGGGGAAAAAATAATGCTCGAACGTTTTGTTGATAAACTTATAAGTAAACTCACTTTGCATTGTTACATGTTATTATATATATTATAATGTAAAGTTTTCTAGGAAAAGAAAAAATAAACATGTAAAGCAGGCACCAAACTTTTTAATATCCAAAAGTGTGTGTGTGTGTGTGTGTGGGTATATGTGAGTAAGGATCCCTCAAGGCTCTCGAAAACTCCGGTCATAAATAATCCCTTCAAAGTTGCGCGTTGCCATTGGGTCCCAATGTAACGATAACTCATTGTTATCTCTTGACCTGGACCCGTCCACCATTATCATTCCTCTTTTCGGTCAGCCTCTGTGCTAACTTCAGCGAGAACTTGAGAAGTCTTATTATATACAAACGTTATTATTACTATTATTACTATTATTATCATCTCGGGGGGGTTCTCCAGCCTGCGGAGGTGGTCCATGACGATAATATTATGGTCCCTCTTCAAATCGAACCCCCAGAGATGACAGACACTTCCATTACGTTGTATATTACGTCGTATTGGTAGTATTATAATCCTATAAGAATAATATTGCTCCGTATAATATGTAAATGTTTGTATAGGTAGATACAATATATTTTTGTACACAAAATTTCCCATAATAATTTACAGTTGCCGTTTCCTGTCACTAACTATAAAAAATATATTCCTATTTTCTCAATTTTATCGATCTATATCACTTAACACCTGCCATGACGGCTTTTTTAAGGATACATTATTATCTATCCATAATACTGTAATTTATAGATGTGTATTTACGAAATAAAAAATGAATAGTGTCTAAAAACTAAAAGATAGAAATAAGTAGATACAGTTTTTGGTTGTTTTTCATCGTGATTGAAATAGTTAAGCTTAAAAACAAATTCTATGAAGACTCACTATCTATGTCTATATCTTGTCACACGAAAATACTTTTTATAATTAACATAAAATCAGTTTCATATAGCAATTTATAATATATATATACTAAATCAGTCATTAAAGATTGTTTTTAGATTGCATGCTTAAGTTTTGACTAAGTAAACAACCAATTCCTTACACAAAAGTGATACTATAAGACGAATGGTCATCAATCATCATAGAGATTTCCCACAAGTATTTCTCAGTTATATTGCCTATTATCTTTATTTTATAATACCGTAGGCTATAATATTTATATATTATACAAATCACGTTTACATATCTATTGCTTATTATATAATGTTTTAATATAATTATAATATGGTGCAGTGTATATATTAATACATATTTTATACTAAATAGTATCCGTAATATTCAATAAAATTAATTAAATTAATCGATAGTGTACCTATTATCATTTGACATTTACGACGTACTCACGTTATTTAATTTCACACTAATTTGATAAAATATTTAAACTGATGGCTGTATACTTATTCTCAAACTTGATGTAGGCACCTGCGTGTTCACATAGATATTATATTTACGGTAAGACTTATACTCAGCAAGACATTGAATGTAAGTATCATTTATTTTTGTTCGATGAGTAAAAAATGAATTTCTCAAAAAATTTTTTTGTTAAAAGAATACAACATAATTATAAAAATAAGCGATTCATTTTTTAATTATATAACCGACACACACAAAAAATAAAAAAACTATCGTAATAATAAAAATGATGCAAATTTTCAAGCGTTTCCTAGAAGTGTATGGCGTGTATCATATAAAAATATGTATATTGTATATAGTGCCTATAATGTACCCAAGTACTTTTCGGTTATCTCAACTATATCAACGATTTTGCAGTAATCTCAATCAGTCAATCATGTTATTATTGTAAACACTGCGGGTTAATACTGCGTTATATTAATTTAAGACAATTTGTAATCTATTAGTCTAAATATTATAAGTAGGGCTGCCCAGCAAAATGTAGATTTAGTAAACATATAAAAACGATGTCCAACTGCCCACAAACCATTTCCATGTAACGTGTATTTTCGCCTACAAATCTGAGTTATCACGAAAAGAAAAATTACTTTGACTTTTCTATAGAATATTGACCATAGAATTTTATCGAAGACACGAATATGTGGGTCATGGATCCAAATTTTACTTAGGAAACCAATATTTTGGAAATGTTATGTAATGGTTTGCTGGTAAATAATTACGCATTAAGTTTTGTTAAGCAGATCTATTTATATTATTTTGTCTTATAGATTACAAAATTGTCTTAAAAATGTCTTAAAAATAACGCATCATTACCCTAAACTGCGGTAGTCGCAAAAACTGTATTATTGAGTTAACCGAAAAATCGAACAGGTGTAAATAGATACGCAATATGTTACGTATAATATTGTATAAATCGTATAATACAACTAAATAGGTAATACGCGTTCGTTGAAATATTCGTTCATAGTCGTCTAGAGGAAAAACGAGTAGGCGTATGGTCCCGTCGTTGAATGTTATATGCGACAGTTTTAGAAATTGAATGTTTTCACCGCCAGGACGTGTTTTTTTTCTTAAAGTTTCACCGTCGTCTGGTCGCGTATTGTTATTTTTAACGCGACCGAGACGCATATAGTATGCATATACCGTATACAAAAACAAAATCCGAACGTCCATTATATTATTGTGAAGAGAAGAGGACGTCGTCGGCGACGGAAACAAAAAGGGAAATGACAAAAAAAAACAGACTGTGCTATAGTTCAGTATAGCGTATACATATATGAATATTGCATATATTTGATCAAATACATTAAACCTAATACCTATTTATAAATATATTATATTGCGAGTGCCAAAAATCCACTAAGAACGAGTTGCAGAATACCAAAATCTCTTTAACGCGGCGGAGGAAGCGAACACTGTGTATTGTTATATATTTGTAAGAACAGTAAATACATCATATATTTATACCTACTTATTATTTGGGTAGGTATGGATATATTTTACCATAAGTTTAGAATGAAAATGTGTTGTTCGGTGAAATGTTTTAATCAAATTTTCTATCCCTACGTAAAACCTTGATTTAAAACCACGTTAAGAGATGATTGATAAATGCGGTATTCCAAAACAATTCTTGTTTACCGCATTTCAAAACAATTTTATTTTTTAGTAAATGGAAATATCATAATATGATTATCTCTTGAAAAATAAATAAAATTGCATTAGTAATCTTTCATTTTCCTGCAGTAACCACGGTATTCAAGATAGATACAAATAATTTAAGTGTACGTAGGTTTATATCATATAAGATATTATGCACAAGTACAACACACACACACACACACAAAATATCATATACTATAATATAGGAAATCTCTACACGAATCTCGAGGCAGAGTCGCTGGCACGGTCACCGCCGTCGCCGGAGCTGACGTGATTTCCATTGCGCGATCGCTCATCCCGCGCGGTTATTTATTTTCGACTGGTGCCGTCGTGGTGCACGCGTGTGTGTGAGTATCGAGTGTTTGAGTGTAAGTATGCGTGCGTGCGTGCGTATGTGTGTGTGTGTGTGTGTGTGTGTGTGTGTGTGTGTGTGTGTGTGTGTGTGTCACGGCAACGTTCCAAGATTAATTGCGTGTCGACCGCCATGTCTTTTTTGCCTCAGCCATTAATTTATGGCCGAAAGAGGTGTGCGAGCATAATAATAATAATAATAATAATAATAAATACATACACATATTTCTATGTATAATATCAGCATAATAAACGCATGGTATAGGTATATATAATATATGATATGCGAGTCAGAAGTCTGTTACAGGTGGTGTACCGTGTATTGTATACGCGGTGACGACGATGATTTAATATCAATAGTAATAATATTATACATTTTTAATGTGCGAGTGAGCGCGCCCGTGTTTCACTGCAGCGGGTCGCGCGTCGTGGTCGAACCCTCCTCTAGCTAACAGCGACGACGACGGCGGAGACCGCAGCTGGACCGTCCGCTAACAATGGGCGCACTGCAGCCGCTGCCAAATACTCACGATCGCATCGGTATGAGATGTTCGACGATAATTCCTTTACTACACGTATATCATCGCGAATCCCGAGTTCTCGGAAAATGTGTATTCGGACGTTGTAGTCGCGCCCGATGAGAAAAATCTCGATGTTTTGTTTTTCTACTATAACGGTAGCTATAATCTTACAATATAGGACGTATTTAAGTAAAAGATGTATTAATGTTAGTTTACTATACTGTTTTGTGTTTAGCGAGGGAAACGTCTTCTTTCCGGCAAATTGTGTAGTATAATGTCATTATAACTTCTAATAATTATTCGTGCATTTATAGGTTATACATAATATCATTCTTTCAAAAACAACATTTTTGGTCAGATTTTAAGCGATCGCAGACAAGTGTTGCTCAGTAATGGGTTTGGTTTGGTCAGTAGGTATAATATAATGTGGTAGGGTCATGTATGTATTTGAGGAAAATCACACACACACACACATTTGCATCTATGTATTTTGTATATACATGTTTGTGTGTGTGTGTGTATACATATTATTTTACAAAGGTATTTACACACATAATCGGCAAACTGATGCCAATAGCCGATATACATATAATATATTAATATACGAATGCTGCAGCCACGCCCGTTTGCGGTTACGTGTCTTCGGCACACGCGACCGCTGCTGCAGCAATGGCGAGGCGGAAGATTATCCGGGCGCGGCTGCTGACGGCAAAACAATATAGGCAATACGTTATTATTATTACATTTTATTTAATATACTTTTCGCATCAACCTATATTTTATGAAAAAACATTCACACCAGACGTGCAAAAACAGGGTTGGGGACATGTCGCGTATATTTATTGCAAAACAATGAACTGGTGTCGTGTCACACACACACACACACGCACGCACGCACGCGGTATTATAATATATAAAACATAATAATAAACGTAAAACAATAGGTAAAGTCACAGTTTTATCTATACAAAATAATACACGGCAACGACAACGGGCATATTGTATATAGATTATTATTTAATACGCGAACGCTTAGGTTGGTAACTTGTAGTTATACATATATTGTACATAGACATCTAGTGTGTCGGGAAGATTTGACAGTTTTACGTTGAAATTACATTTGAATGCATCAGATCTTCGGGATACACTTTGTATTTATTTATATACACATAATACACATATATTATCTATGATATAGACATATAGTTGTGTATGTGGGTACATAGTTCATTAGTTCCTATAGTTTCTACGCTGCTGCAATATAATTACTGTAACATAATATTTTGTTACATTCTATGTATAAATTATACAATAAATATATACTTTAAAATTGACCAAACAAAATATACACACTCGATACTTTTTAATTCCGCCCAAATTATTATTTAATACACAAATTACCTGACGTTCGACCACCGTCTTACCCGAGCTCACCATATATAAGCAAAAAACCTATAATTAAACTCCTGTTCACCAATGCTAAAAACTCTAATCGTCAACAATAAAGTTTATGAGTGTTTATTGAATAAACATTCATAATTAAACTTTAAATTACTTCTCTATAAATCGATCTCTCCTAAAGCCCATTTGGACCTACGGCCTACAGTTATGGGTCAATGCAAAAATCTCCAATCTAAATAAAATATAAAGGTTCCAAAATATTACACCGAGGGAAATTACCGATTCCCTACCATATGTATTACACCTTACATAAAGACCTACACATGAATATCATATAGACCAAAAGTTACTATAAACGGTTCCACCTACGCCTCGCCCTAATCCAATTATTAAAAAACTTAGCTACATAAACTATCCCTGGAAACCCTCCTCATTGTCTTAAGCGCAAATGAAGCAAAGACCAGTTAGATAACAAGCTTTAATCAAAAAAATAAATAAAAGATGTATGTGCCATTAATGAGTGGTTTCTTCAATCAAGTTGTTCAAGTTTTCTTTTAGTTTTATTCTTTATTTAGCTAATACTATTATTGTGCCTGCTGATTACACATTGTGTATTAATAATAATAATATTAAAATATGCACGGCAACCAGTTCGACAGCCACCACTCTCAGTACTCACCATCTACATAAGTGAACTCAAATATACAATTATGAATCATCAACTGTCATTAACGCATCTTCCAATATACATACAGAAAAGTATTACTCAATAAATTGATAATTATTCTAGATTTGTTAATTAAACGTGTCTTGTTATTGACAAAAATCTCTTGCGAGAGTGATCGAACCACCAGCTACGGAAAACTTATCCATAAGAAATAGAAATCCCTCCCAGCTGGATAACTAATAATGTTATATAAGGTTCTCCCGGCCACGTTACAATATCTATGGGCTATTATACGTGTCCCACGATGAGTCGATTGCTTTATTCCGTAACCAGATATATATACGTTCAATCGACAGAAAGTAGGTATATACAATTGAGAAAAATCTAAATGGCCTACTATAAAGTCACGTGGTCTTCGAAAATGGTGCGTTTTCGTCCTTACGTGCTTTACATTTTTTAAGAGCTATTCCTCCATACACCATATACATATATCCTTGGGTACCTATACATGTATGTATATTATGTATAAATATATATACCTATTTCGTTCGGAATCCTGTAAGTGGATACACGCACGTATACATAATATACGCACTGCACGCTGTGACGCATTGTGCGGACGAGCCATAAATTCGACTTTGGTTTCCCCACAGACGGGTGTATATGGGTGACGGGACGGCAGGAACAGGGTGTCGGTGCGCGAGGGGGTCTTCTGATACCGACGGGACCGTATATATACCTACCTGCCACCGCATGAGTTTATCCCACCATATTCCCACTTTGCCCTGAAAACAGGAGACCCCCTCGGCACACACGCAGGTACTGGTCGTGTGAATTATTAATTATAACGATCCCGCAATGCGCGCTCGCTCGCCGGCGACCGAAAATTTGTGTACTTGCGGCCGGCGGCGCCATTAATCGTCAGCGGGTTTAAATTTCATTACGTCGGACTATCTAAATCACCCCGAACTAAGGCGAAATACGACACCTGCACTACTCTAATTTCGGATCCACTACCACTGCCGCCATTTGCTATATATTTTGCCACGCCGCCACCGTTTACATTATGAATATACATCGGCATACCACAAGCTCTATAGGTATAATATATATATATATATATGTATATAGAGGTACGAACGCGGTGCGATTTACATATTATTATATTATTATAACATAGAGTTGCCGGAAAATCGATCGAAAGAAGAATTGCTATCGTTAGTTGTAGTTGCCCTTTATACGTATATAGTTAGATCGAAATCGCAGTTCGACGTCTTACAGATAATAATAATATGTATACGCAGCACACACTATAATATAGTATTATAAATCGCGATGTCATAAAATTTTCCGTGTTCGTTTATTTATTCGATAAGTATACACTAATACACTAATTCTAAGAAATTACTCAATTAAAAATAATTATTAATTTATATTCATCTGATCATCTCGCATAAGTATACGCCCAGTGGAGCGCGCAAAATAATTGGTCGGAAAACAAAAAGAATAGTTATCATACACGGACAATACCGTATATTATGGTATTAAATTCGTATATGTTAATGTAGAGTAATATGCGTATTGATCTCAATTAAAAAAAAACATTCATAAGGCTGTGTATAAAACCCTACTACAAGCGGCGTGTAATGAAGAAGTTATACAATCGGAAACGTGTAAAAACCAACACGTACAGGTCTTATTTTTTTTTTTTTGCACATATTATCATATATTATTATTGTGTATATCTACACGTCCCTACTCCATCTCTCGCTGCGCACTCGGTCGAGCGTTCTAGCTCTCAAAGTCGACTAAATCGCGTTTTTCCGTTTAATCGTCACGCAACGGCGGCCGCCACAACGATGCGAGAGGGGAGGAAATAATATCGCCACGAGACAATATAATATTATATTATATTATATTATACACATTACACACGCACACGCACACACACACACACACACACACATAATATATATGTATATAAAAATCACACCGCTGAGTTTAACATAGTTCGCCATGTACCTATACGCAAAAGTCGTTTTTTTGCGTTTATACCCGCAGCAGAGAACCTAGATTTGAAATCAATTGACGCGCGCGAATTCCGATCGATCGTCAATACTACATAATATTATTATTGCGTGTGCGTGTTATAGGTATTATATGCACGTCCTCGGAAAACAACGTGTACAATTTTTATCCTGCACCGGAGTGAGACACACGTCTCTATCAAATATAAGCGTATTGCTCGTACACGCACACGCACGCGCGCGCGTCTCGAGCGCGTATTCAGCGTACGGTAAAGCGTATATAAACGCGAATTCCGCACAAACGAGCTCACAGGTACGGCAGCGTTCTATCTTCTAGACAACCGGCTAAACTCGAGAGAAACGCGTTTGTGACAATCGTCATCAACACACGCGTTTTGTGACTATTGGTCCATCGTATACATTATTATTATGTTATAGCAGCCTGCGGGTAGGAAATAGGTGCGACGAGACTGCTTCAGCTGCAGCATCGACTCTCGAAACCGTAATGATCGACATCCACGATGTATACGTAAACGAAAGACTATAGTATTATATATACGTGTATATCACAGAGACGACCATATTTTTCTATTCTCCGGCTCAAGTAGATATAACGACGTATTTTTTCAATGCATTTATATACGTACAATTTCATAAGTTTCATTACAAACACATTATTCACTGGAGAACCATGTCAGTTCTGAATACAAATTAGGTATATAATATTATTTGTTAAAATGACCTAGAATAGTCTTTCTATATAAATGAATAATATGCGTATACACTGATATACCGTAGAGCGGAAATAATTGACTATACACAGTTATTATCCACTATGATATTATTTATTTGATTTGAATTCTTTACAAAAAAAATACTGGACATCACTGAGGAAAACTTGTGTGGAGAGAGGTCCATGTCATTAAATGTTCTCATAATATATATTTTATAAATAATTATTATTATTACTTTAAACTATATAGGTAGTAAAAATAGAACAACTATAAATTAAAATTAAAAAAAAAATCGTATTAGTTTTTTATCACTCTGTCAGGGCTGGAAAAAATGCCATAAAAAAGCCAAATTAAAAATATAAATACTTTTTTTGTTTTATTATATATATATATATATATATATATACGCGACGATATGAAAGTTGAATATTATTAACATAATTGATTTTGAATACTGTTTTGAAATAATAAGTACTACTAATAATAATAATATTGTTTTATACATTTTGTGACTTATATTTTCTTCCTTACTGTGCAGAAGACTGCAGGTTCTATAATAAAGGATTGTGGTATATTTGTTTTATAAACATATGCCTAGGTGTAAAACCTTTTCATTTTCAATACGACTTTACAGTCTTCACCGATCATTTCGTATCCGACTGCCAGCTATTCTCCATCGAATGTCTATTCTGCCGCAGTGGTGCAATAGGTATAATATAACATATATGTGGTTTTGAACTTTAAGTGTACAGTATAGGACTTATACTATACGTACACTGCTTTAAGACATATTATATAGGTAATACAAATGATAAATGTTTAATAATTGGTAACTAATAAATACATACATAATATAAGGTATTAAAGTGTACAGTATAATAATGGGCGATCAATGCAACGGACACACTGCAAATCGCGTAAGACTAAATTACTACCTACAACTATATAGGATATAGACATATTATTGTTTGTTTATATGTTATATTATATTTTTATTGTAATGCATATTGCGGTATATCTGAGTACCGTGAGCGCATATTATTTTTTAAACCACGCGCTGTCGTTATTTTTATTTATTCGTTATTTTTTAGCTCTCCTCTTCTTTGAGGCCGACCAACGACGGAAGACTTATTGTGTTTAGGAGTTTTCATTATATTATTATACATATACGGGATAAATACACCAAAAGACTCGTACAATTTTAAACCGCGGCGGTTGTCTTGGGCGTTGTGGTGGTGGGGGGAGGGAGCTCGATCGCTGGAAACACAGCGTAAAGAGCTGCTACGTAGTGGCGAGTGAGTGTGTGCGGCGTATACGCGGGCGGCACATGTTGTGTCGGTGCGCGGGGGGGGATCTCGACCGCAGTAATAAATCTCCGACGAGGTTTTTGTGGCCGCGCATAAATTAGGAAATCAAACGGAACCGTGGATATGGCCGGTTTTATCCCGAGTGCTCGGGTGTATCTTCCAATTCCGACTCGGCCGGCTTGACAGTGAATAAATCACCTGGTGAGCCGAATAGCGCGGGCTCGGGCGGAGTGGGGCGGTGTGAGGCCGACCGACGGCGAGAGGGGTGGCCGGTGGGAAGCCGAAAATTCAGGGCCATGAATAAAAATAATTTACGAAATGAGAGTATCGGACGACGAGGAAGGAAGATGGAAAAAAACAAAGACCCATCGCATATGTATATATATATATATACATTATATAGGAATAATGTATACACAATATACTATTATAACGAGGAGATTTAAACGCGCCCAATGATGCAACGGTGAAATCGAACGCAAGAACAAACGCGTGGGCGATCTATAATAATGTTTTTATTTTATATAATATGTATAAATAAATACATCGTTAAGACAATGATAATAGAATAATACATTGAAGATCGTTGAAATATATATAGGTAACGAAAGAAAGTATTGCATTAGGTACTGTATACTGTATACTGTATACAATTAATAAACTTAACAAATCAATAATATATTTATTTGATATTTATATAGATTGTCTAAAAATTAGCGAGAACATTTTAACCAAATAGTGTTTAAAGCAAAGAACTCAATGTTGTAAAAGAATGGTTTGTGATAACTTAAGCGTATGGACATAGGGTAATACTAATCCATAAAAAAGTATTAGATTAAATCTTTTTGTGAAAAACCGGTTTCAACAAGAGTACTTTGGTGTTTCGTTCTTTTAGTTTATTATGTATATAGGACATCTTATGTATTTATGTACATTGTATACTAAATAATGATCTATATCAGAGTTTTTGTAGGTACAGAGCAAGATATGGATATTACAATTTAGCTTCTGTTAATTTAATTAAAATGTTTTATGCATCATGATGCACAAATCCACAAATATACTTAGTTTAGCCAATTATTGTATTTTATATTATTTATACCCTCCCCACTCATCACACATTGCGTATTTTATTTAAATTTCAACTGAAGAAGAACCCAAATATTAAACTCAATAAAAACAACTTAAATAAAAAAATAATAATAATTTTTAGTATCGTTATTACCAACAAACCAATATTAAGACTCGACACGACCCTAAGGTCGAGAAACGCTGATGAGTGATATGAAATATAGTATCGTATAATATCGTATATATATATATATATATATATATATATATATATATATATATATATATATATATATATATATATATAAGTAGGCACCTATATATAAATATATTATATACCACGCCAGACCCTGACATAACCTTTGAAATAATTGGCTACAATGTGGTTGCAATTAGTTCATATGTTCGTGTAGGCTCATTAAAATAGGAATTAAGCATTTAGCGGTTGGTCTTACAACGTATCATTGACGGACATAATATGCAGCCCATAAAGCGCATTGTCGTCGTATCGTTTATATTATTGTCTTCGATTGATCAAAAAAATAATTTGTAATATATAAAATATATCTTTTACAAATTAAACGATATAATATACCAATTGAATATTATACTAAGACACATTTTCGATCTACTAAGATATAATAATATCGTATAGCATGATGCGTTGAGAGTGTAGTAGACTTTATATTATAATATATTATATTATAAAAGTGTGACGACAATATTTCTCGAGTGAATCAGTTGAACGAGAGTCAAAACAGGTACTGTAAACAAAATGTTATTATTATAAATATTATTCTACCGATAAAGTTTCTTTGCGATAAGATATTACTCCACGGCACGATCCTCCAACCACCCTACGCAAGTATGACATAATACCATATTATATATTATACATATATGAACGTCAAATTATAAATACAACTGTACATATTATTCTTTTGCGAGAACATTTTGGTTATTTATTGGTTTACTGTCGTTATTATAATATACATATTCGATATTTTTACAAAAGAATACGAATTTAAATACACGTGTAGAATAAAGTATAAACCTGTTTTTTTTCGGAGTGAAGTATAATTTATTATTTGAGAACTCGGTTGTTTTATCTGAATGGCATATGAAATAGTTATTTTCTTCTTCGGAAGGGATTTTTTCTGTACAGTATAAATACACAATGCGTGTATACATACAACGCTGTATACCCATTCGAATTCCACGAATCGAAAAATGCACCACCATGTAGAAATTATACATAAACATATATATATAGAGAAGTTCAGTTTTAAATTTCAAAACACCAATCAGTACAATATTGTAATCAATATTATCTATGACATATACACGTTATGAACTAGAAGACCGATGCAGCACATGAATTGCATCCAGTCAGGAAAATGGTAAATAAATACATTAATTTAGAACTCAATTTATTTTTGAACTTACAGTAAATCAACGTTATTAGTGATTTTTAATTAAATAATCCAAATCAAATTTATTTATAAATTTATTTATTTTAGTTAGTAAAATATATAAGTGAAATATTTAACTTATTCTGTACTAGTCATAAATTATAATTTACTACAACAAAGTTATGAAGTTCATAATAATATGCATTATTGTAATATAGTGAATTATTATTTACTTATACATGTAGGTAACTTATTAATTGATTATACCTAATTATTATTCTATATTTCAATTAATTTTTGTACGTAAGGAACTTTTGCAATTAAATATTCAAATTAGAAATACGTGATCATAATATTATATAGAATAACAACACACATGCCTTGTATTATTATATTATATTGATTATTACTACACTTATTACTACATTAATTTACATTAAAATATCCGTAATTGTACTGAGAAATTACATAAATCACCAACTTAAAATTTAAAAATATAAATACAAATTTACATGATTTTTTTCTTAAGATAAGAGGTTATTTGACACAACTGCCGCTCAGATTACAAACATTTATTCTAATGGAATATTTTTATTTTGTTTTGTTTCAAAATTGTTTGTTTTTCAGTACTTAAAAAATCTAAAATACAATATAGCAAATATTAAATTGATTGGTAGTTATACTCTGTTACAATGTTGTATAATATTACCTAGGTATATGTTAACATCAGATAGGTAAAACGTAGGTACTCAGTGGAACAATTTTGACAAAGGTCTAAAAATATATACAAATTAACGCTTTCCCTACTCACAGTAATTATTACTCTTTTACCAAATTTTAGTTTTTCTTTTATTTTTTTTTAAATCAATATTACTTAAATTATTCAAAGACATTTTATCATTAATAACCTTAAAAATAGCTATTTTGAACGCGCATTCCTGCATACAATATTAATAATTAATTTGATGAATTTTGAAACTAAACTAATTAGAAGCTATTGAAAATGCATGCACGAAAAAACAAACCGGTGAACACCCTATATTGGCTGTACCTCTATCAACATGTATCAACATTGATATAATCCTAGAATATAAATCGTACAGATGAAGTCGAGTGATTTTTGTAGCAAAGAATTGTATTATTTAATAATTATATATTAATTATCCCTGTAATATGATATCGTGAAATCACCACTAGATCACAATACCCTCGCAAGGGCCCGCAATAGTTGCAAATTATTTATTTTTTATAGATAGGATATTATTATCTAACGAGCATATAATCATAAATATAAAAAAAACATATCTACACTATTATTTAAAATTCTGAAGGATAATAAAATATTTTAAGAATTTCAGTACATACAAATTAAATATTGTTTGAATAGATATAGGTAGTTAATTAGCTATAACTTTATAACTAGGTGTACATTCGTACACTCAGTATATGTATACAAAACAATATTATTATTCTCCATGTTATAATAAAATTATAATAATACCTATTTACACAGTATAACATCAATGTTTATTTAAAACCAACATAATATAATATAAGCTTTGTATACGTAAAGAATGTATCGTAATCTATTAATTTTTTAAGTAAAAGTTGCATTTCAACCAGCATATTACATATTACATAGGTACTTATTTAATCATATAAGTATAGATACACATTATATTATTATGGATTTAATTCAAATTTTCATTATTCAACGCTTTTAAATTACATTTTTTTCATCATCCTGCAGGCACAAATATAGTATAATATAATAACTAAAACTAAAATAAAATGAAAAATAAATCTTTAATGTTAATATACTAATTCTAGATATAACTAAATATTTGTAGTTTTTAGTATTATTTTAACCATTTACAATGAATCTTGCAACATTGAAGCAATAACAGTCAATTTACAAAATCATTTAATTGATCGTCTTAGTAGAATTATTGGAAAATATCAATAAATCTCTCAAAAAGAGTAAGAGTTTTGTTTATTCTACGTTGTAACACCACTACGTTCTCCACCATCGCTCAATTTCATTATTAAACCAATCCTTTGGAAGCAGACAATCAAGTATCTCAGTGTTACGTTTGACAAAAGATTAACTTGGTGATCGCACTTACCATCTAAACTTAAACAAGCCTAGTGATGTTATACCCTATTCCTATTAGGAAAAATTGCAAATATTTCAAAATAAAATTTTAAGAATAATAATAAATATTCCATAGTTTGTATAAAACTTATATGCATATTTAAAGACCTCAAAATTTAAATACTCCAAGACCACCAAAAATTGCCTGAAAGTTTTTTCAAGTTCATTCACAATAGACAACTGGTTCAATATATTGCCATCTCAACATAGGATCACCTCTCCAACGAATGGCACACTGGCACAAGTTCTGTTTGAATCGTTTATGTGTATTCTCAGGAAGCGTGTTTATGATATGAGTTGTTTGGAATTTAAATAAAATTTGTAAAAAAAAGTTAAGGGATATCGATAATTGAACTTATGTAAGGATCAAATTGAAGGGTTTCGTTCAGTACGTACTATAATGTATCAGGATACTCTGACAGCAATGACGCGAAGGCAGATGTTTTGGAATGTTTAAATAGTTCTCTTGTTTGAGTACTTTGGCAGGACCCCAAATAACAAAGTCCATACGCTCAAAGTGGTTGAATAAGAGATTTATGTAGAATGAGTTTTTGGAATAATGGTAACCTAATCTTGCAGTGAAGGAGTGGCTATAACAGGTAAAGCCTGTGATTCAGCTTTATTATATTAGTGGTTTGTCATAAGATATTAAGATGAGATCATACTGAGATACATACAATCGCGTTTACTCAATTGTTTAATCATTTCTAATATCGAGTTACGACAATATTAAATTATATAATATTATATTTTATTCAGATTTAAAACAATGGAAAAAAATTGATGTGCAATCATGCATAGATTAAGTCCTGGGACTCAATAGTATAGTGTTAATATAGATTTAATATTTTATATTCATTTTAACATATAACTCATCACTACAAAAATAAATTGTGGTCGGCTGTATTGTGTATACATTATAGCCACTGCAAGTCAAAATAAATTGTATTTTTCAACGCGTGATTGAGTTAATAAATTTATTCTAAAACGTACAGTAGGTCACAACACAAAATACGAGTATTTAAATTTTAAATCGGCATAATAATATCAGTCAATATCTACTTTATCTCTATACCATTATAATAAACAATATACCTATACTATTAATCAATCGTAATGTATCGATTTATAATAGATTATTAGAAACTATTTTAGAAATCAAATCAAAATGCATTAAATTAAACACAATCACTGCAGCCATCACCATAATCGTATGGTATATAATATTATTATTACAATATATACTTCATATCCAATTGGATTTCTGCCAAAAACAAGTGTTTAGGTCATCGGGTTTCAATCTATATTTACACAATCGAATTTTACAAATTAAGCTGAAGAAAAGATAAATAAATATATTATAAACGCACCGAAAAAACTAACTCTGTTGTCAAATGTCAGGAAATTTCTATACTACTTTAATTAAAGCATTCAATAAATTCTCTGAATACGTATAATTAAACATTTAGAATGTGTACTGCTTATTAGCACTGAATTTATAATACACACGGATTATCAAATCAATATAAATTAAATTCAGTATTTATTTAAAAACTATAACAAATTTTAATTTACTAAGTTCAAAGTAAGTTAGGTATGTAGTAACTTGTGTAACTTATTATTTTATTAAAAATATATAAATAATATCAAAATTTATCTTACGAGGACGTTGAACTCAATTTTTTACATGCAAATTAATGTATCCAGTGTTGGGAAAGTTACTTAGGAAAAGTAATAAAATAACTTTAGATTTAATAAAATATAATGTAATTACTTTATTGTGCATACATAAAATTCTATTTTGCATGATATATTATTTGAAAGTTTTAAGTTTATATTATTATAAAAATATGTATTTCGTATTTTAATAGTAAACGTGTATAACCAACAAGATCAAAAAAATATATTGCATATAAAAGTTGTAGATTGATACTGTACACATCAAATTACAGCAAAGACAATTGTTACACACTATTGGGTAAATGTGTATATACGATGAATGATTACTGCAAATAGGTAACCGTTTCAATGACTTTTAATTTCATCGGATGTTATATTTAAATTATATCGTTTGTTTTCAGCTGTAAAATTATTATGATTGTAGGCCTGTGATATGTTTGAAATATTGTAAATCCGATTTCAAACGATACGAAATTCAAAAAATGTTTATGCGGCGTGGCATGGCGTGAAATACGGTCGCACAACGATAAAAGGTACGAATAAACCACTGCTTACGAATTGCGTCCCGGGTTTTTCTTGAGCACATCTGAATTGTGTCCCCATTACCTGTGATATCTTCAAAGTCGAAGAGTTAAGTTTAAATTTTTACCAGTACCATAATATTTTTATAAATATATTTTTCACAAATAACGATAATATTTTTTATACAGTTACAATTTTCTGACAAAATACAAAAGCAAAAATAATATATTAAGCAAAAACAATATTTTTAACCTACTTGTAGTAGTAACTATTACTACAAACAGTCCTAAGTCTGTATAAAAATGGGAAGGGAAATATTGTTTAGTTTTTATAATATACAAGACTCA